>JNEY01000058.1:316515-329378 GCA_020875895.1 Aphelenchus avenae
CCATCGGGCACTAGTACCCCACCGGGCAACCTGTAGCGGAACCGCTCAGCTCTCTCGACTCATCAACGGGCAACAAGTACCGGCCCGTATACGGACAAACGGACGCCGGTCACAAGCTTTCGGAACTTGTGCACGCCCCGATATCCAGCGCAGACGTTGAGCCTCCAGTCTCGGGCGCCGCTATAAAGTCCCATCTGACCGTCATACATTTTGTCCCACTGCTGAATCTGTTTAACTTGTTGACAGTTGATAATCGATATATTTTCCTCGCGCAATATTCCTGCGGCGAAAGTGCGTGATTTCGGCCTGGTTGCTTTTGCGTTGTTTTCGTATTTAAGGTCCGCCGGTCCCCGTATAGATGTTGACGTCTTAAGTCAATTCCTTGCTGCTGATAAGGCCTGGCTTCCGGTCCTTGTTTCGAACTGTTTTCACGTCCAGTGCCCTGTTGGTACGTACACCGTTGCGCATACTGCACCGAGAGCGCGGATTCAAGGGAGCGTTGGACATGTGGGACCTAGGACCGGGACGGAATAGGAATGCAAGAAATGATTAAGTAAGTGCTTCCGCAGGTAGGCACAACCAACTTGCGGAGGAAACATGTCAGTGATCTTTCCGCTTCTGTAGCCTCCCACGGCCGAACATTCTCGCCCGGCCCCGCTTATCGCAGCTCGCGAGAAAGGTAAGTGCAGTCTGGACGCGGCTAGCTGGAGAATAACGGGAGCGTGGCCGAATCCACGTCGGAACTTTATGATTCTGAAACGGTGGCTCTAGTGCGGTTTGGGTTAGGGTCAAGAACACTAATTTCGGGCTCTAAGTTGCTCAAGTTGCATCTAGGGTGCCCTTGAACTTCGAACTTGTACTAGATTCTGAAGAGGCATTTTGCTTTGAACTGGAAAAGTTCCGCAGACCAAGACCAGGGACCGTGGGCGCCAGGCCTCAAAGCCACAAATTATTCAACATTAGGCTCGTCACATTTGCACTTGTTTTAACATCTCATCAGGAAGCTCAAGCACACGACAATATCGGCCCAACGAACGAATTGCTTGCTCATTACCAGCTAACAACCCATGTTAGCTATGCGGACGGTTTGTGCCTAAAGTAGCTTTATATTAGCATGATTCTTCACAGAATGGATCAACGATGTCCGATATCGTTTATATTATGTTTTGAAACTGTCGGTTATTGAAGAGCCCCTACTGGTCCCAGCACACAGCACTGACGGTGGAAGGGCGTTAGAGAGTTGTTTGTTTTTCCCTTCATCAATATCAACAGTCCGCGGTCCCGATTACCCTATTTGGGCTGTGTACTTTCTTGCAGAACTTCTCCCGACCATGACTTTGCAGAGCAAACTTTGCCCCTTCCCGCTGCGACACACTTTTTTGTCTCTGCGGAACCATTAATCTCTTGCGAAGGTGTCGTCCGCCACGTCGTAACGCTATCATGATAAAGGGCGTTGCTACTGAGCGGTTTAAATAGTTTAGTCTCAGACCGTATGGTGAATGGCAATCGTACCAGCCACTTATACATTTCCCGTGCCATCCCCCACTCAGATCGTGCTACCGTTCTGCACGGCGGCGCTGTTCCGTGCAAAGTGACCGTACCGTGCAAGGCTAAAGTCCGTACCAGGGCCGTAGCCGGAGGAGCGGAAGGGACTCTATGGGGCTGGGACGTTCCGGTGATATTTACTGACAGTTGAGTTTTTTTCGTTCTCGTTCACGTTCCCTTCCTAAAGGTCCGGCACGTTCTTCCCTGTTCCGTTCCAAGTCGGTCCTTTACCGCCTAATCCGCTGACTACCCCCCCCCCCTCTGAAATACCGCAGATCTGGTTTAATCCGTTCCAACTGGTTCGCTATCGTATTATCTCTGTGCTTTGGAAAAGTTCCCCTGCCAAGCTCCGAGTTAGCACGGAAACGGGACACGGTCCGGTCTGACCCTCTGTCATGCCGAGCCGCACCGAGCTCCAGGAGGAAACGTAAATTTGCCGTTCCCTGTCCGGCTCAGATAACGCCATCGCAAAACCTCGAAGTTCCTGCTTGTTCATAAGTAAAAAGGTCAATCAGGAAAGCAGGAAACAACGGCATCGACACTAGACGTTTAGGGCGCGTAGAACGTGACAGGTCACCCATAATTTTTTAAGAAACTTTTGGAATTTTGGTCGAAAGTGCACAAAAGCAGTTCAGTTTTAGCTTGTGAAAGGAACGGACCTCGACAAACAAAACTTTATCCTTGCTTTTTATGCATCGTCTTTTCCGCCTATTTCGTGCGATTTCTACAGTCATTTATTTAGACTTCAACTTCGACCAGTCGTAGCTGAGAAACGCAAGAAAGATGAGCCGCCTCTTCGCGATCCTCGTTCTACTCTCGCTCACCACCGTCGCCAGCGGCGGTCCGCTCGCTTACGCTGCGTGTCAAGCAGCCTGCGCTGCAGGGGCCGCCACGATTGCCGGCGCCTCGGCACTCACCGCTACGCCTGCGGCCGTCGCCGCTTACGCAGCCTGCCAAGCAGGCTGCGCCGCTCTTCTCATCGCGCCGACCCCATAGCGGACAACAGCGAACGTGCACTGAACATGTCTAACTCATTGTATTTGGCAATGTATTTAAGTGCATTTATAGCGACCCTCACTTCGAATAAACTCTTTTTTTGACAAGTAAAAGCGTAAAGTTCAAAAAACCAACGATAATAGCGCAACACTGCGGGACTTCTGACGTTGAGAGTAACAAAACGATCAATTTCCTATGCGGCAGAAAGATCGTTAAGTGTCTCCGCCGTTTCTGGACGCATTCAAACTAGTTCGAGAACGATTGTTTATGGGAGGGAGTCTCGCATGGTATCGATTCTCTTCTGTTAAACAAAAAAACCTGGATAAATTTACTCCAAACTGGGCATAATTTAGTGTAAATTATTTGATATTGCCAGATGATGTACACTTGGGACTACATAAAAAAATGCTCACGGTCATAAAGCGAAGCCAAAATTAACTAATACCCTGAAAGCTTGCCTTGCAGTCTGTATCGTGAGTGTTTATTCGCAACTCAGAACGGTGCAACAGTTGGGATCCGGAGCTGAAATTATGAGACATCCCTCCAGCACGATATTTCGACTAGGAGCATGTTTAATGCGCTCGAAAGAATCTGCTCAGCAGAGACCACACGTCCGCGCACACGACTGGCGCATGACACTCTTCCAGGCGAGGTTCGCGTCGTTGCACCTGCTTGCAAGAACGGCACAGTTTGCTTCCGCGTCGACGCAG
Organism: Aphelenchus avenae; assembly: GCA_020875895.1. Lineage (NCBI taxonomy): Eukaryota > Metazoa > Nematoda > Chromadorea > Rhabditida > Aphelenchidae > Aphelenchus > Aphelenchus avenae. The sequence goes on from JNEY01000058.1 coordinate 319,767, forward strand.
CCGTACGCTAGAAACTTCAATGTGTCAACGTTGGGAAACGCAGAATAATCAGCGGGGTCGATCTGTTTGGATTTCCAAAAACAAAAACAAAAAAAAACCGAGAACCGACGAATAATCGCTCGTGTCATGGACCCTGATGTGGCAGACGGACTAGCAATACGCAGGACACGATTTACCGTGTGTCAGTGCCCCTCCACTGCCTTGCGTCTCCATGCAAAGACCACAGGTCCGCGCACAATTCGAGGTCATGTACGCGCGGTAGGAGTAGTCGCGGCAGAGATGCTTCAGCGGGGAGCAGCGGGCCATGGCGTCTCGGCAAACGCCGGAATTGCAGAGTCCGCATGTGAGCGGACACGCCTCCGACATAATGCTCTGTAGCTGGGACACACGGCAATGGGGCTTCTGGGCGTGGCAGTCGATTCCGAAAGCTAAAAGGCACGACGTGTTTGACGTTAATGTGCCAAGGAGTAAATACCGCCAAGCCGTACCGACCTCCGTACCGTACCGCATACTGTATGGATACGGTACACTGATAGAGATAATCGAAAACAAAGTAATACCGAACTCCGTACCGTACTGACCCGCCGTACCGTACCAGTACGGTACGGGTTGTGGGACGGTACGACCTGCGGTCTTCCACAAGAAGTTATTACATACCTGGATCGTCTTGGCAACCGTATTGCACCGTCTCGCAGCAGATCTTACATGTCTTCGCACATTTAGCAGCATATGCCGACAGTTCTAAACGTCGTTCAAAGTCTTGTTCACAGAGCTGGCTCTGTTATGTTCCTTTAACTTTTTTCACACACACATAGTGCCAGTACTCACTAATAGTCACTCTTATGCCAAAGCTCTATTGCTTGCATATCGCTCTAGCGCACGCGCATAGCTGTTTCACATGCGAGTATCTCTTTCGTATGCGAATCGACCTACCCATGCGCGCACACAGCTCTATTGCATGCGCATATTACCGCATACCTCACTCGCATGCGCACAGCTGCATCGAATGCGCATAGCTCTATCGCAGGTGCATAGATTGAGGAGAATTAAAAAACAAACCGGAGGACACGGAAGCATTTTCGCATGCGTACAGCTTTTTCGCAGGCGCATAGCTCTATTCAATGCATGTAGCTCTAGCGTATGCGCACTGTTGCCTTCACGAGCGTAATCATATCGGCTTTTTGCTCACGCATGTCTTTAGTGTACAAACACAAGTTCACCCACCTGGCAGATTGCACTTGTCCGACCGCACACGGCCCACGGGCGGCCTACAAACGCCCGATCGCTCGTTACACGCATTGCCCGCGTTGCATGCGTTGCCCTGGTCGCCGGCCTTACAGTTGCAGTTGTACGGCTCCGGCTGTCCGTCACCTTTGCAAACGACTTCGCCTTCGGGCGCAGTAGCCCCAGGAGAGCTACCAAATAGCGTCGCGCACGCCGTCGCGCTAAGCTCGTCGCTGCAAAGAGTCGCGCTGGGAAGAAGGCGTCCGTCCGGAGATTGACAGCGAAGAGGCTCTTGAGGCCAGCCTGCAGCGCCGCCAGCGCCAACCGCTTGCGGGCCGTTCCCGCCGCTTTCTTCGTCCGTGGGCTTGGATCGAACTGTAGAACGAGTGGAATGAATCATTTGAAAACTAATAGACAGTTTTCGGAGTTTTGATTTTGGTGGTTACATATGTCTTCGAATTCTCTTCCTGAATTAGACTTCTTACTTAGTATTAGTCTAGGAAAATCGGCGTACATTCGAACTTTCGAGCATGCCCGAACCTGCTCTCTCAAAATGTTCAAATTTTCAAGTACGCTTTTAAACTAAATGCTACGACTTTTATTTTTTGTGTCATGTTTTGGCGGAACAGACCCAGGGTGCTCAGATCCCCCCCCCCCCCCTGGGGGCATCCCCCCACGAGTTATTTTCGCCAAAACTTGCCAAAAACCGTTGGTATCGCCTGCGGCGGGCTTAATACTTCGTTTCCCTACGGGAAGCTCTCCGATAATGCTCCAAATTCGCCTGCGGCGGGCCAAAAATTCAAATTTTCTACAGCAAGAAGAGAAATAAGTTCTAAAAATCACCCCCCCCCCCAGCCAGAGGGGTCTGCCCCCCCCCCCCCCCCGAGGAAGTATTTCATCTGAGCAGCCTGAACTGACCGCGCGTCACCTGGTCCGGATAAGAACTGTCAGATGTGTGTGCAGAAATTCAGGGCCTTTTTAATGGATTGCACAGTTAATTAATCCGTCTTCGACAGAACCGACCTGGATTGTCGCTCGACGATTTACTCGTGCACTTCGGGAAGCCGCTAGCCGGGTCAGCAAGGCAAACGTAATCGACGCGACACTGCTGCGCGACGCCGGCGCCCTTGCAGTCGCACACGTCCGGCCCGGGATTCGGTTGGTAGCCTCCTGGGCATTCGGCGGCACCCAATATCCCCGGAATCAGGACGAACGGCAGAAGAAGCAGCAAGCACCGAAACATCGAAGTGCCTGAAGACGTAACAACTAAGTCTCCATATCGGAAGGGGACACCATTTCTAGGTTTCGGCGAAGGATAACGTAAACCGAGGTTTGCGTCCGTAAACCGATGCTCACAAAACCATTTGTTTAGGGGAAATGCAGAGCGAAAGCCAACAACCAAAAAAGCAAAAAGTACTTTAAAACCACATAGGGGAATTTTTTTCTATTTTTCCCTAGGAGCTGTCCAGAAATTATGTTAGCTAACAATGCCGATTTTTGACCCCCCCCCTAACCCCCTTGTTAGGCTAACATAATTTCTGGACACACCCCTAAGAATGGACCAAAGTTTTAGGAAACTCCCATAAAGTTACGGTTTAGCTGTGTGCCTTTTTTTGTAAATGTCCCCTAATATTTTAGGCTTCTTATGCACAAGCCTAGACGCATGCTGAGGCTGAGCAACACAACTGAGCGGCAAAATAAACCCTATGCTGGTGAGAGAGACAGAATAAGTGACACATTGTACTGTCATATCAAGTTCTCATGTGCCCCTTTATATCTCCCCTTCTGCACGCTCCTGGATTCAAAAGCTTCATCGAGTCGAAATGAAGGTTGTAGGCCCGGTGACAAAGAGCCCTGCCTTCTGCACTTTTTGTTTACTGCATCCGCAGGCAAGACCAACGAGCTGAACTAGACGGTGAGGCTACCGTTTCCTTTTGGCTAGAGAATACGCGCTAGAGTCCGGCGAGCACTCTAGCGTCGGCTGAGCATACGATGCGCTGCGGTGCTTTCAAAGCGACACTTCAGGGAACAAGACGAGGTTTTAGTCGCACGTTTCTAGCTTCGAAATCCCTTTATCGACGTTACCCACAATTTTGCCCCCCCCCCCGGAAAAATCGTGGTACCAAAGCCACGTTGTACCAAACAGTACTGTTTCAGGTCGGCACGGAATTGGAACGTAGTGTTCGGTAAGACCACCTCCGTACCATTCTGCGTTCCCGTGATGCCCTCTGCCATGCCAAAAGAACGGGCCGTTTCCGTGCCCGTTCTCAAAACCAAAAAGGACGTAGAGCAACCATAGTGGTCAGTAGCGTTCAACGTATCCTATATTTGGCACTTGAAAAGAAAGTACGATGGAAAAGTTAAAGAAAAAAGTTAAATATGTTTTATTGAAAATATGCCTGCTTTTTAAAATTGTGCCTTCACCAACGGGTGACCCCTTACGCCGAAAACGAGCACGGTAACGGCGATCGTTCCTTGAACCCGCCCATGCCGTTCCCCGTTCTCGTGAAAAAAAGGCGAACGGGAACGGCCGTGAAGCGGGCACGGGTTCCGAACACTACTGGAATGTAGATCGAAAAGACGAATCTGTACCGCACCGCGTCCTTAACGCTCTCCGCGGCATACCAGTATGGTACAGGGTACGCTACGTTTTGTAATACTGTTCGGTGCTAACTGAACACCTCCTCCATGGCTAAGATCGCCCGCCTGGATCTGGGTTTATCGAGACAGACGAACCAGCTAAAAAAGGCATAAAATCCGTTGGAATTTCGGTCATATTCGCCGAAAAATTGCCAAAATTGCTTGATCTGGCACGAAACATCCTAAACAAAACGGTTTGTAAAACGCCGCCGTTTTCATTACTATGCCTTGCCGAATTCCATTCCGAGTTGACACGCCCCTCATGCCAATTTCCGTTCCTAGAAAAACGGCACGGCAACTCGGCACAGAAGGAATGGCACTCAAGACTTAATGCTGTGATTTCGACTGTCATGCCGAAGGTATCGGGACTTTTTCGCCAGCGTTGATTCAGCGTAGAGGACGTGAGGGTAGCCGAAAGGCGTCCATGGTAAATTTCCCACTAATTTGGGGTTAATTTCCCACTAATTTTTCGGTCCCACTAATTTGGGGTTAATTTCCCACTAATTTTTGTTCCCACTAATTTGGTGTTTTTCTCCCACTAATTTGGGGTAAATTTCCCACTAATTTTTTCTTCCCACTAATTTTTGTTCCCACTAAATTGGGGTATTTTCCCCACTTATTTGGGGTTTTTTCTCCCACTAATTTGGGGTTATTTTCCCACTAATTCCGCGCTTCCGCGCATTTCCCGCTTCTGCCCTAGGGCCTCACGACGGTCCTTCGGACCGGAGCCCCTAAATTTTCTGATCGAAAATTCCTACCAAACATCACGGCACGCCGAGGCGTGTGCCCCAAGAATCGCCTCGGCGTGCTTTGTAGTGTGCGGGGATGCTTGCTTCGCTCGCACCCCCTCCCGTACGGGTGATAGTTGAACTAAGCAGGGTAGATAACAGGACTGAGCTAGAGGGTTGCCGGCGCCTACGGCGCCGCGTCGGTATGTCTAAGCCTAAGCTTAATCCGGTTTAGCTAGTAAGTTTCAGGACTTTTCTGTGGGTAACAAACTAAGCCGGGACTGGTAGTGGGGCATATCGCGGGAGAAAAACGCCAAATTAGTGGGAACAGAATTTAGTGGGAGAAAAACCCCAAATTAGTGGGAAGAAAAAATTAGTGGGAAATTAACCACAAATTAGTGGGAAGAAAAAATTAGTGGGAAATTAACCACAAATTAGTGGGAAGAAAAAATTAGTGGGGAAAATACCCCAAATTAGTGGGAACAAAAAATCAGTGGAAAGAAAAAATTAGTGGGAAATTTACCCCAAATTAGTGGGGAAAATACCCCAAATTAGTGGGAACAAAAAATTAGTGGGAACGAAAAATTAGTGGGAAATTAACCCCAAATTAGTGGGAAGAATACCCTTTCCCGAGCCGAAAGTTCCGCGTTTTGACAAATCCTGACCCAGTGCGGGCGCTGAAAACATTTGCCTTCAGCGACAGTGGCCGATTCACATACCCCTCCGGTCCCGATGCCCTGTCACATATGCTGAGACGATGTAGCCCGCTGACATGTGATGGCCGTTCGTGTACCTCGGGCGGTTTTCCTCGGGCAAAACGGTGGCGTTCCGCCCTTGCTCCCTGCGCTTTTTTCCGTATTTAAGTCGGCGCCGATCCCCGCATCGTTATTGACGTCTAGTCAGTACGCCTGCTGTTGAAAGTTTTCACTGATTTCTTGCTGCTGATAAGTCTTTCCTTCGTGCTTTCGACGTCCGAACCGACCAGTGTCCTATTGGTAAGCTGATAGTTGGCTTGGACAGTGTTAGGAGAGGGATTCACGTGCCACCAGAACCGGGGCTTGGCATCAGGAATGGGGATCGGGACCAGCTAAAGATGTCGCGGCCTGAGTGGTGATCGCCGTCGACTGTTCGGGTCAACGTGAGCGAAAATATTTTCCTTTTTAATGAAATTATTTCAAGGCAATATTGGTTAATCATAAAAACGACTCGAAGAAACACCAACTATGTTCAGTTCCTATTTATCGAACGTGCTGCCTCCTAAACTAGTTCACTCGATCTATCGGAATAAAATAAGGGGGGGGGGGGGTAACGAAGGCCGTCAGGGTCTGTTGTTCTCTTTAGCAGCTATTGTTAATAAAAAGGTAACATGGTTTCTAGGTAGGTTTGCGGCGTTGCAGCCTCAGAAATTTTCGATCAAGCCCCTCTTTTTATGCCAGGCCAACATTTGTAGAACGGAACGGTACCCGTCTGCTAGGAACCAGAGGATCCCCTTTGCTCGAGGACGAGGCGACTCAGACAAAATTCCGAAACGGTTCCTTGTGACTTAAAACGCAATGGTTGCCATGCTAGATTTAGTAAAAACTATATTTTAGCCACGATTTTTCAAGGGTCTTACCCCTAGAAAGCCGGGCTGTTATGGGACCTTACTACTATAAGCCCTAGAAAGCGATCTTCTTTATTGAGGACCCAAGACGTTAGCCAAGAACGAAAGTTTTATTGTATGTAAATTTATGTTTTTACTCCGCTTCTCGGATTCGTGACCACTTATGTTTAGACCGACTTCACCGGCCGTAGCCGACAGCACAAGATGAGCCGCCTCTTCGTCGTCCTCCTTCTGCTCAGCGTCTTCACCGTCGCCTCCGGCGGTCCGCTCGCGTACGCCGCCTGCCAGGCGGCTTGTGCCGCCGGAGCCGCCACAATCGCCGGCGCATCCGCCCTGACCGCCACGCCTGCAGCGGTCGCCGCTTCCGCAGCCTGTCAAGCCGGCTGCACTGCCCTGCTCATCGCTCCGACGCCGTAGCGAACGACGCAGAGCATACGCCACTTCTTCCTACACTTTTCGTGTTTGTTACCAGCGTGTTCAACTATAATAAAACGCGACTTTTCACCAAACTAGACCTGAGTGAGCAGTGAACGAGTAGGTGTAGACAAAACATACAGGATTTCAAAGTAGAGAAAAACGCTATAGAAGTATGCATGTATGTTAGGGAGGCCGCTTGGACGGCATCATATTTCTGCTTAAATATTCCCTTGTTAAGTGTTCTCTCATAACCGAATGACTCCCCCCTGCTCGAGCATTACTCCCCTAGTGCTTGGCGAGTTTGCGCAGAACCACTTCCGGTTTCGCCCGGATTGCCCTTTGTCCATGCACGCCCTAATACGATGTTTTCGTGTGCGCTTTGTTTACGACGGCTTAAATCGCCTTCCCGATTGTGCTGCGATAGTACCGCCACCTACATTTGCATTTAGCGCCGTGCAAAAGTGACTATTCGTTTTTAAAAGGCCCTGCCCCTTCGGTTCATATTTCCCAGCGGCACATCACACAATATCTATCAATCGGAAGCTCCAAAAACCTTGGGCCCTGCGATGCGCCTGGCTTTTGCTGAAGGACTAACCGGTTTACTGCTCTGCTGGCATGCGACGGGTGGTCACGGTAAAGCAGATTTTCACGAAATTTTGTCTTTTTCCCCTCACCTTACAAAACGGACGTGAGAGAGCAAATTATGGGTGACGGCGGCTGCGCCAGCAGACTGATGACGACTTGTAGACTGCCAGTATGCGTGTCGGTCCCAGGAGGTTTTGACGGAAAAAAATCTTTTTGATCCCCCTCCCCCCCCCCCGCACAGGTACCCCGCGTAATCGGGCCCTTCATTTTTCTGGGTGTGCACCCTGACTTACAATCGGCATGCACTGAAGGCAGCGGCTGATGCACGCTTTGACCGGTAATCGTACAGAACTCTCGGTTTTCCCTGTGTGCACCTTCGGCGGGCGTGGGGGCTTTACACTAATAACGTCACGTCACGGATCACGTAACGGGGGGGGGGGGGGTAATTTGCCTACCCTTACTTTACACAAGAGGGAGTCCTATTTTGCAGTGTGGGTCACTATGAGGCGATTCCCTTCGAGCATCGAAGGAATACTGTTACGTTATCTAGCGGCAAATCCGACGCCCGACGGCGGTCCGCGTTCGGAATGCAACCGGCCTTCCACACTAGTTCCCGGGCCGCCAGTTACCACGACCGCAGGCGTTGCACCGACTGAGCAACCGCTCCAGCAGTGCCGTAACATGCTTTTCGACGTTTGCCGAAGTTCCGACAGTGCGGAAGACATGGAGCGTTGCAAGGAAAAATGCCGGTCCCTTCGATACGCCAACGGCACGTGCCTTGCCCTGCCGCCGTCTGCGCAGCTTGGTGCCGCTGTGTGCTTCTGCGCCGGAGACCTCTTTCCATCCGGATATATCGACCGTCAACATATCCTAGGTCCGAGACCTTGTACACAGCGTGCGGGGGGGAAGGGACGAATTTTAAGAGTGTAAAGCCACCAAAAAAATTCGAAGAAAACACCTTAAAGGGTAACCCTGATTTTCGGTCCCAATGTTTTCGGTCTCATCAAAAATTCAGAAATCTATTTTCGGTCCCGGTGTTTTCGGTCCCAGCCAGATTCAGCAAATGACCGATGTTTACCTTACGGAATCCTGCGTGAAGCGCTGTCAAATCACGACATAACCGGGGTAGCAGCGACATGGACAAATGGAAGAAATTTAACTGGGGCGAAGTACTTCTGAAAGAAAAATAATGAATAAAGAATTTTAGCTGGGACCGAAAACACTGGGACCGAAAATACGGGACCGAAAACACGTACAGCCCTTTAAAGTCGCGAAAACATCTAGTTTCAGAAGCCAGGAATTTCCGAAAAATCGTTCTTAATTGCAGGGGTACCATGGTCGTTTCTTTTTTGGCTAATAGAAATATTTTTCTTGAACCTGTAAGATCTTAGGCGCGTACTGCCCGAACATACTGTCCGATGCGTGCCTGCAAAAGTCGGCTTCTTGCGAAGAACTCTGCAGAGGACCCGGCTACGCCGACGGCACGTGCGTATTCGGCAACCTGACGGTGTCACATCCGAATTTCGAGAATGACGAATACGTTGTTTTTGCACGCATCTGCGTTTGCTCGCCGCCCGATCCCCCATGCCAGTACGGCGTGATCCCGGACGGATGTGGCTCAAAGACGAGCTGTCAGTGTGAAGCAAAGTGCACCGAGGCCGCTTTCAACGACGGCCGTTGCCTAAAATCGTCGCGCGTAGATGTGCAGGAGACAGGTAAGAACTCGGACCCTATCTTCCTTCTAACGATTACCCGTTACGTTCGGAAGGTCCCTTTTTCAAGGAAATGATTATGCTCAATTATGAGTTTGCAAATAACTCGTACACTTAAAACATTCTCGTGACAGTACTAGACAAAAAATCATAAAACTGAGCATTTTGGGCCTTTTTTGCGGGGGGGGGGGGTTCGAAAGTATTTTTTAAGCGTTATCCTTTAAAAAGTGTGGGAATTGTGAAGCCTGGCGGAATATTTTGGGAATAAGAGAAATCAAACTCGATGAGGTGAAGTAAACTCATACCGCCTAGAAGGCGCAGTCTGCGTTTGTTACGACCCGACGAAACGTGCAAGTACGCAGCCCTCGATTCCGCCGCCGGGACAGTGTCCAGTGATCGAAGACGCCTGTGATCCAAGTGACAAAGACGCCTCCGAAACCTGTAATCGACAATGCCAACTGGCCAGGTTCGACGAGGGTGTGTGTCTGGCGGGCTCTGGCGCTGTCCGCTCGCCGTCCGAAGTATGATTTGTTCCATTAACGGGGTTGGAGCCGGGTAGGGAAACCGAGACTTCCCTAAAAACTTTAGCCCAGTTGGAGGGCCTAGGCTTTCGGGAAACATCGGTCCAAAAACTTCAGCACAAAGTTAGAACTGAACATAGTCCAATGGTCCGGATGGATCTGTCCCAATATGGGGGGGGGGG
>JNEY01000058.1:330609-347834 GCA_020875895.1 Aphelenchus avenae
GATTCCCCCCCCCCCATATTGGGACAGATCCGTCCGGGTCATGCCAGGTCCCGCTACAAATTTCTCATTGATCCAATATCGTTCAAATTCTTCTCCCACCCATTAATGGAAAAATCCTCAGATGTGCGTCTGTCTTGGACCCATCCAGCAATGCGACGGCCTCTTCTTGGACGTCTGCCACAGCGCCGACGGCGAACAGGATATCGAAAACTGCGTCCAACGGTGCAGATCGAAGCGCTTCGCCTCCGGAACGTGCATTGCGATGCCGGCGGCCGCGCAGCTCGGAGAGGCGCTGTGCTTTTGCTACGGCAAGCTTCTGCCCTCCGTGGAACCGGTTTGGGCTCCGGCGTGTCCATTCCTGCTCCTCGACGTCTGCGTAGGAGCGAATGCGGACGAGTCGGGTGCACTATGTGTCGACCGATGCCAACTGGGCGGATACTCTGATGGCCAGTGCGTGTTCCGCTCGATAACCACGGGACAAGGCTTTTTTCCTGTCATCCGTCGTGTATCTATCTGCGTGTGTCTCCCGATGTTCGCTTGATATCTGTGCCGTCAAGCCCGCTTTTAATCTAATTTCCGTCGTTTACAAGTACACGTCCTACGTGAATAAAAGAAATTGAGGTCAAAAATGCAATATTTTTCAGCATGTTGAGTTGAGCCTTTTCGATCAGCAGCCTCATTGCCGAAGCTTCGGCACGGAGCGTATAGCGTTAGTGTAAACGACCGAGAAGACCCCTGCTATAGAGAAGACCCCTGCTATAGAATCAACGCAATCCTTCTCGGGTTGCTTTTACTACTCTCGTATACCCATAGGTCTATTGTAGGCTCGTATTCTTTTTACTACTCTTTACCTACCGGTTCCACAAAATGGTTCAACATATGCAGACATCTTACCTCGATTGCGCGAAAGGCCGGAACTGAGGACAACGTCGCCGGATCGACCACCGGATTTGTTGAGTTTACACGGGCGTCTGTACTTCATTGAGTGGACAAATAAACCACTCCCGGCGACTCCCAAGCACACATTGTTCTTCACGCTGAGTGCGCCGGGAACTTCCGCTCCACTCGCGCTCGGCAAATAAACGGATTTATTCGGCACGCGAATCAGGATAAGCCTTGAGTGCGCCGTGAACGAGCAGTGTATAACGAACGGCTTGGATTTCATTTGCCTCAACATCAGTTGTTCGATCAACTTGACGTCTTGAAAATCACATCAAGATCGTGCCCTATTAGTTCTCCGGCCAGTTTTCGTAGATCGCTTGAAGAGGGTCACTATGGTAAGAATGTCGAATCGCCCTCCCCAAGCTCAATACCCTCACCCAATCTTTGTTATTCCCCGCCCCGCAAGCTTTAGTGCCCCTTCACCCTCCACAAACTTGTGGAATCCCCCAAAATCGAATTCGAAACTCTGAAGATGTGTGGGGTTACCGACACTATTAGGGGTTACTAGCAGCGAATGTACGGTATTATCCAATGGTGGATTAGCCTGCGAAGAAAGCAGGAACCACATAGAAAAGTTGAAGGTCCTGTGGTTGTCGTGTAGCGACCGTTTATTCGAAGCCTTTCTCGAGCGTGTTTTTTCTTAAACTGTCAGCGTGGCAACATTGAGCCTCATGACGAGTTATCAGACGTATTTCAACGATTGCAAGAATTCCGGGTTGTACCGACGCTATCACTCGGACCCATAACGGGAGGTGAGGGTCTGGTACGATGGATTTAGTAGAGGTAGTCGCGGACCCCCCGTACCGCACTCCGTACCGTACTGACCCCCTCCGTACCGTACAGTACGGTACGGAATACGGTACGGCCCGTACTAGGCCGTATCGTACTGCCGTACTAGTGCATTTTTCCAGAAAATCGCGCCGTACCGTACTGCCGTACTGGACGTGACCCCCGTACCGCACTCCGTACCGTAGAATACGGTACGTACCGTACAGTACGGTACGGAATACGGTACGGCCGACTACCTCTAGGATTTAGTGTGCTGAGCAGAATGTGTTAACGATCTTTTTCCTTGGTACAACGTTTTTTTTTTGTTTCGGCCAGCCGCTAATCGCCGCCATCGCTTTTCCGATTTACTAGGTTAAAAAGTTTTGCTTCAATGTTTGTTAGGTTAGTAGCCCGCCTTTCTGAACGCCTTGCGACCCCTAGGGCCGCTAGGTTTCGATTTTATTCACGATTCGTTTATGCTAATTTGAGGAAATTAGCCTGACGGATGCCCAGACCGGTAAACAATCCCAGCCAGCCTTTAGGCCTCTGCCCATTAGCGCTCATTAGGTAAGTGGTCGTGTTCATGCGCATTTACCTTCCTCACCTCCGTCCCGACGCCAGGTCATGATCCTGGCCTGCCGTCGCACACCTGTGGCGGCCGTGGTCCATTACGGAAATTGCGACCACTTCTCGACGCATTCGCTGATGGCCAAGGTGCGGCGGCTAATTGCCGGTTTCGACACTTCGTGCGCGAGAAGCGGAAGCAGCCGGAGAGGTGAAAAATTGCCACCTTGATGGGCATATTTTTGAAAAAGCGTAGCAACCGCTTGTATGAATCATATATCTCACGGAAATAGGGAGAGAAGGTGATTCCCATAAGCGAGCATGGGGAAACGGGTCAATCCCTGCACACCTGCGGTGCATTAGACAGCCAAAAGGCTGCATGTCTGTATGGGTTAACGGATGCCACAAATGGCAAGGCCCAGTTGTGTGCTCAACCTAGCGGTACTGTACCTGAAGGCGCTGTGCCACGGATCCTGTACCGACACCCACCCGCATCCGGTACCGAAATGTATGGCGCGGAATGCGGTCCTGCAAGTAGTGTGGCCGTAGACTTGGCGGGCCGTTCCGAACCGTACTCTGTTCCGACCGATTTTGCGTTGTTTTTTTCTTGTGCGCCATGGAAAATGGCACGGCAGGGGCCGTATCCCATTCCGTGCTCTAGAAAAGCTTATAAGAAATTGGCGCCGTTCCGTGCCGCTTTAATGGAGAAGGGCAAGGAAAAAATTCGCCGTTCCGTTTTCCGGTACCCTACGGAACGGAGTTCAATACGGGCGGGTCAGTACGGAACGTAGTTCGGTACGGAGGGGGTCATGTGACCGTGCCCCATGCCAATCAAGTGCACTTTTAACCGGAAAAACGTACCCTTCCATGTTACGCTGTGGGTACATATTTTATGGAAGGCAGCCACATAGTGACCGTACTGGACCGCGTACCAATGGATGTGGCACGGAACGCAGCATACATCGCTAAGGGGAACCCTTTGAATTTTATGGCAACATCACATAAAACGACAGGAGATTTCGTTACTTCAGGACGTCGGAAGGGGCTTTCGTGTTAGCTTTTAGTGACGCGGCCTTCGCTTTACTAAACGCACCTCCTGGACGCCTTTTGTTTCATAGTAATCATGATAAGCGTCGAGCCACTCATTACATCCGGATTACTCATCCATTACTCCGATACTTCGCTGCTTTACGCATCTCTTTCTTTTGGTGCTTTGCCGCGCTGCACATGTCCTTTTGTCGCGAGTCCATCCGAATGCAGCCGTCCGCCACTGGAGTCCCTCCTACGCATTGTTATGCAAATGCGGTGGAGTGCTACCCGCGACACTCGCTCATTGTTCACGCGTCAAAGACGCCGCTAACTTCACGCGGTTTTCATCGCGCCATGGAGGACCCTTCGTGGAGTGTTGTTCACTACCGGGCGCCCAACCACTCTGTTTTGCATTATGCTCTATTTACGCCTTTTGAGGTACACCCAGGGTGTCCCAGTCTGATTGAATCCGACTGGGCTTACGGGCCTGCGGTCCATCGGCCGGGCCTGCGGTCCATCCATCGGCCGGGCCTGCGGTCCACCGGTCCGGGCCTGCAGGCCATCGGGCGGGGCCTGCGGTCCATCGGTCCGGGCCTATGGCCCATCGGTCCGGGCCTGCGGCCCGTCGGTCCGGGCCTGCGGTCCATCGGACCGGGTCTGAAATTTTCTGCCGGGCCCGACCCGGTTCGGACCAGGGCTGGGCACTTTTTTCATGGGCACCTGGACCAGGGCCTACACCTGCATGCCCACGGAGCCGGGACCAGGATGCACCTAATTTGTTCTCGTTATCACGCTGGCAAGTCCCCACAGAAATTTCAACACTGGAAATTCGCAGTAATTGGACTTCGGAATTGTACCGGTCACTCGCAAAAATATTGAAGGAAGCTGCGACGAATCACGCAAAATTTTTCTAGTCGGGCTACGCCTCGAAAGTCGGTATGGGCATCCGTTTTTCGACGGCCAGGATTAGGTCTAGGACCAGAGCCAGCCCAGCCATGGTTCGCGTCTGGCCAACAAAAACTCTTCAACGATTTGGTCCAACCCTGCACAGACGGGCCCTAGGCCCGCCGGGCCGGGCCGGGCCGGGCCGGGCCAGGGCCGGGCCCGGGCCTCAGTTTCGCAGATCCAGCCGGGCCCCGGGCCGGGCCGGGCCTGGGGTAGGCCCGGCCCGGCCCGTTTAGGCCCGGCTCAGGGCTAAAAAATTGCCACATTTTGATCAAATTTTCAATACATTTTTGGCAAATTTAATAAATAAGTCGCTCTGACGGTGCCTGCGGCAAGCTATTTTAGATGAAAATACTCGAATGTTGTATTTTAAAATCATTATAAGGGGCAACAATTTAGCCTATGGAAAGTACCAAAGGGGGGACCAAGGGGATTTTTCGGGTCAGGGAATGGCGGGACGGTCTGCCGGGCCCGCCGGGCCTTTAAGGCCCGGCCGGGCCCGTACCCGGCCCGGGCCCGGCGGCGGGCCCGGGCCGGGCCCGGGCCTTGATTCGAGGCCCGCGGGCCGGGCCGGGCCTCGAGTTGAAGGCCCGTTGTGCAGGGTTGATTTGGTCTTCGAAAGGAAACGTTTCCGTGAAACTTTTCGTGACAAATTCTCTGTTGGGTCCCTTTAAGCTCCCTTATCCCTCCCTGCTTCCTTCCCTTCCCTAGCTCCTTCCCTTATCCACTACCGAACGTGCTCGTGCAGCGTTGGCCGTAGAGTGAATTGCGCAACTCGTCGGCAGACGGCCACTGTTCCCCGTTCTGTGATTAGCGGTCTCAAGTGCGGTACAAGTACCAGGGAAATCCACCGTTCCTGGAAGTACTTGAACCGGATCGGGAAGAGTGGGCACCGGCATTCGAAAGCGTATAATTACGTGCCGAAGAGCTTGAAGCCGCATTACTCGAAAACCATCGTGGCCTGAAAAAAATGAAGACGATCGAGGCGCCGGGCGGTCCGGCGACCGAAAACTAAACGTAACGTTCGAAAACGGTCTTTTCATTACTGTGAAATTCGAATTAATATTGTTTATCATATTATTGTTAGGTAAATTTTTTTATTTTTAATTAATTATAATTTTAAATAATTATTTTTAAAATTAAATATCCTTGTTACCTGTTTATTTTTATTTTGAAGTTTTAAATGTTAATTGTATAAAGTTTAAAATTTAATTTTTAACGTTAAAAGTTTAATTCCAATAACTATATTTTACATTAACTTTTCGTCGAGTTTGCGCGTCAGTGGAATTGTGCTCCTCGAAAGCCATTCGCGTCCATGTTTTGCTCCTCCGTTTCACAACAACCTCCGCCAACAGCTTTACAACGAGGGCGCATCTGTCCGGAAGTTGATGAGAGCTGCGCTCCGTCCGCAGCAGCATCCGGTTCCGGCATCCGACGCGATGCCGTAAATCAGTTCCGAGCTGCCGAGCGGCAGCAAACAACTTGTCTACATAACGCCTCATTTGGACTGGGAACGCTCGGAATGGGCGCAGTTAATGGGTGCTCCGAGACAATGCCCTCATTGGGCGCGTGTTGGTGCATTCGGCGCAAGCGTTAACTTCCGGAGTCGGAGACATGGGAGGCGTTAAGCATGAAATGGACAAATGTCCACTTTGGCATGCATGGTCCCTGACCGCAACTGCATGCGTGGTTGCGTTGGAAGCGGAAGCGTTGGCTTCCGTGGTCCAGGACCGCATTGGCTTGGGTGGTCCCGGACCGCATTGGCTTGGGTGGTCCCGGACCGCATAGGCTTGGGCGGTCCCGGACCGCATAGGCTTGGGTGGTCCCGGATCACAGGCATGAGTGTCCCGGACCGTACTGGCATGAGCGGTCCCGGACCGCGCCGGCATGAGCGGTCCCGGACCAAAGGCATGAGTGTCCCGGACCACAGGCATGAGTGGTCCCGGACCGTACTCGCATGAGCGGTCCCGGACCGCACTGGCATGAGCGGTCCGGACGCATTGGTATGCGTAGTCCCGGACCGCATTGCCATCCGTGGTCCGGACCGCATTGGCACGTGTAGTCCGGAGCGCTTTAGCACGCGAGGTCCAGATCGCATTGGCATGAGCGGTCCCGGACCGTACTGGCATGAGCGGTCCCGGACCGCACAGGCATGAGTGGTCCCGGACCGTACTGGCATGAGCGGTCCCGGACCGCACAGGCATGAGTAGTCCCGGACCGTACTGGCATGGCTGACTCAGCGGGCAAAAATCCATGCACAGCTCTGAGCTTTATTATATTCTCCGATTCGATTGCGTAACGCCCGAACAAAGTGCGCGTCGGATAAGCGATCCGGCCCCAACCGCGAAACAATGCGAACGACACGGTCCATTGAGTTTGTCAACGGATTACGCCAGCTCTCAGAGGGCTCTCGGCGGATGACCCTCGCCACTTGGGTCACGTATTGTACGAGAGGTTGTAACCGGGATGCTTGGATGTGTGCAAATGGGATTAATCCGGATTTTGATTCGCTTCGAGCTCGAAAGTGGGTTGGGTAGGACGACGGTGGGAAGCTTGGTGCGGGAAACATCTGCAGTTTGTCTGTCTGTCCAGAACATTCCAACTTCATTTTCTCTTTTGGTCTAGCCTTGACCATCCTTGTCCAACACACTCGGACACCCTCCGCAAGCGCATCGGAAACAAAGCAGCTCTCGCCGCACTTCCGTTCTTTGTTTCCGGCTGTCGCGCACGGCCAAAAAGGGTAACGGCCCTCTTGCCGAAGTGTCACGTCGGTTTGCTGCGCTCCTCTGCGCTTGTCCACTTCTCGCCATTTGTGAACCACTTTCTTCGAGGACATTGTCCGCTCCTTTGACGGCGGCTGAAAGTGCGCACTTTCAATCACCTTTGCGTATGCGCAGGCGTGCACGGTTCATGACCTGCGCGCAAGGAAGGTATTAGTCATTTGCGCGAGCGACTGTGCCACTCCACGCACACATTGTGTTTCGGGAAAGCAAACTTTGCATTTGAATGAAGTCGGGCCTCTATCGGGTACACAATCGGCGCGCGGCGGATTAGCGGGAAATCGGAGAGTTCGCGTGGCGACAATCACCTTTCAGAGGTGAAGTGCATTTGGAACGCGTCCATCTGGCGCTACGCTGACATTCGTACTTGCGCCAAGCTAAGGTCTCTAGCCGCCAAATCCTACCCATTACATTTTAAACGTTTTTCACGAAGTTAATACTTTCACTTCACTGTGTCCATTATTCACAACCTGCCCGTCAGTGGACAGCAAATGCTAGTAGCTAGTGGACATCGTTCGCGCAATGCGCATCCCAAATGAGCTCGTTTGTTTCCCAATGGTCGTTCGAATCAGTTTTATGAGCTTACTACTTGTGTGAATTCTGCTGCGCCCGAAGCGCACCACTTTATTGCGCCAGCGGTTGCCTCAGCACAACTGGTCGACAACTAGCCGCGCATACCTGTCCATTCGGCATGCTGTCCACCGGATTTTATGAGCAAGCAAGATGGCTCGTGACGAAGCCCAGGTGAAACTCATGCGCCATGTGGTTCTGACGTGAAACTTCCTCGACACATGCCAACTTCCATTGAATAATGCTTAGCGTTTCGTGGTAAAATTCGGATTTCGAGCAAAGTTCAGTGGAGCATGTGCTGAAATGGCGCAGATGTCCTTAGATTTTGCTACACTGCTTTGTGTATTCGCCCTTTTCCCTTTCCCTCCTTCTTGGTCTTTGTGCCGCCGCTACCACAAAGCCCCACGACTTTAAGACCGCATGGAACAATGATCGCTTCCGAACGCCCATTAAGCCGCCGTCATGCGGGTCCATGCCATAGAGGGCTGACCCGTCTTCTGCGCATTCGAGTCGCGCCTTTTTGCGCACCCGATATGTGCGCGAAATATGGAAGATGCGACCGATTAGACGAACGATCCCGCTCGTACGAACGCGGATTTGGAACGCTTCCACCGTCTGGAAGTGAATTGACGATAAATCAGTTGGCGCCAGCACATGGTTTGGATGGATTAAAACCGGATGGGTGCTTCGTAGGCGGCTACTCTCAAGCTGCGTTAAACGATAGCAAGCCAAGTCGTGGCTAAAATTGAAGCGCATTCACATTGCTTGCCGTCCGTGTGCGAAGGTGCCTACGACCGATTCCGAGTCGCATTGCGTCTAAAACTAAGATACCTTGATGACAAGCTAAAGTCGCGCCAAAGTACTTTTCCTTTTTGCTCATTCCATCCACCGCTAGTTGAGTCGCGCTCGTAAACCTTGGCAGCTTTTTTGGCGTTTACCGCGCCGCTCATTGAACTTTCTTTTTCCCACACGTCTACTTCAGCGAGCGGTCGCCGTTCGTCCTTGAGTAAGGCTCATGATTTTTCTTCCTCACACCTTCCCCAAGCGCCCGATTGATTCCCATTAAGTGCGCCATCATCACGCCTCGCCTACGCAGCGGTATCACTTCGCTGCGCGGCGCGAACCTTTCGGCTTTCTCCGCCACTCGTCTCCGCTTAGAACCTGCGTCCTTCGAGCACGCCGCGCAGCGCCGCAGGTTGGGAAAGTATTCGCTAAAAATCCATTTCCCGGTCTGCAAACTTGCGATGCCCACCGGGAAGGAACGCGCTTCTGTTTACCGCTCACATTCTTCCTGGATCGTAAAAGGCGTCCGGCCTCTTTTGTATAGTGGTTTAGTGTCATCCGATAATATGCAAGCGCTTTCGTCGGTATGCGTGTCACTTACTGGTTTTACTATGTTCCTGTGCCAATTACTGTAATTCTTCCCGTCAGTTACAGTAAAAACTCGATTCGATTCTCGAATTGCGACGGAGGCGTTACGCTTTACTGTAATTTAGAGCACATTAAGTTACAGTAAGAAAGTCTCGCGTACCCTAGCACATACACAGTAACGTCCGAAAACCTGCCTACTTTACCACGTAACGAAACGTTTTCGTATCCGCATGTATCACTCACCCGTCACTCACCCGTCTGTGTGCAGCATCGTGCAGACGTGTTCAGATACCTAATTACCCCGGTAAACACAAAGCTCGCTGCTCAGAATCGTTTGCGAAAAAATGTGTTTGATGCTTCAGTTCGACCAAGACTCATTCGGCATATCGGCCAAATCCATACCAAACCGTCCGGCCGTTCGGATCCCACTTTGCTTGCAGCCGTTCTTCCACGGCTCTCAGCAGCTACTCGTGGGTTCCTCCAAGGCTCTCTGCCGTTAACTAGCCCGTGCAGCTGTCATTCGTTTGGTGTCTTTTGGCGTGCTGTGTTTTCTCTCATTAGCCGGACGGCCTGCGGCAGCGGGCGCTAGAAGACAAAATGGCTGCTTGCGGCGGCTTCGTGATCAACGTGATCTCAGCGGGAGCCGACGCGCCTCCTTTGTGAATCACTCTTAGGAGTGAGCGGCTGGAGTCATTCTCGCGAACGCTAATGAATTTCCACGGCGCAGTGCGGTTTCTTAATGCGGCGAAAGTTTCGTTACTTCCATCAGGGTCTTTGGGAGAAAGTGTTGTGCATGGAAGAATCGAATGAAGCCCCGCCAAACTCAAAAGCCTGCGGCTTTTTCACGCGACATTATATACCGGACGGTCTCATACTTGCAGCGCCCATAGATGTCCTTGGGCGTGACATTGTCCGTTACCGTCATATGTACACCCATTCGTAATTAAAAACAAAGGATGAAACCGAAGCGTGCATACCATCGCGTGACTACTCAGTTGCCGTCCTTCGCCCGTTGATGCGCTTTTTGGCGATGCCGCTGTTTCTCTGCGGAAATGTCACGCAATCGTACGCTGTATGAGATGAATACTTGGACCGAATTTCGCAGTGTTTCAATAGTAATATTCAGTTTCAATATCCACCATTTTTGTGTTGCACCATCCAGTATGGGAGATCCAATACATACATCCATTCAAGACGATTGTTCCCAGCTTTTGCCAAAACGCCTTCCATTGCTCTGTTTTGAAACAATTTCCTGCCAGCGTTTTTGCGAAGTTGCCTCTTTATGCGAGCGGTGCTCAGTGCATAGAAGGCCGCATCCGTTTTGGTCAGCGTTTAGCGCCTAAAATACACTGCCGCATGGCGCCTGCATGTGTCCACCGAGCAATTGAGTTAAATTTCGTTAGGTGTGCCCGCCGCGCTCCGAGCGGAATTTAGCGGAGATTTGCGTTCAGCTGCTCCTACGCTCCTTGCAGGAAGCGAAAAGGGCGACTGAATGCGCACAGGGAGTCCCTCTTTGTTCTCGCTGGACAGCACAAATGCGCATATTTTGCAAATTCGCCCTTTGTGAGCAAATTATGCAAATTAGAGTCACGGACGTTTGAAACGGTCCAGTGACTGTACCGCTCCCCTCATCGCTCTCCTGTCACTGTTTGCGAGACGCGAAGTGACACAATGAGTGTCGCCTGCGTGCCGTGTTTTGTCCTGACCCGCATCGCGTGCAGCGCAGCGCGACTGTCGGTCAACTGTCTGTCAAAGCGCGCAGTGATCCGCTTCGTTGACGCGAAAGTAAATGCGTCATGCGCAGCGGGCCGCAGTCGCGCGAGAATTACACGCGTTAATGCGCGATGGGCGCGCGTCGGTGGATGACCCTCAGCGCGCCACGGGTGGTTGCGGCGGCGAGAGCCGCGGTCAGCAGGTTCTCGGACCTTTACCGCTCGAGGACATCCCCTAAAAGGTTGTTTTCGGGTTTGCGCGCATGCGCGAATGACCGCTACTTGGATGCGGCGGCGGCGTCGACGAGGGTGACCAACGCGCGCGATGAGGATACAATGCCTTACCAGAGCCAGCCGCACAAGTAGGGCTCGCGCAGCCACACAATATGCGATTTGTTATTTGCACGGGGTCACTCATCCGTCCATGGCGAGCGCCATTGTAAGAGTCGCATGCGGAATTACAGTAACTTATTACTGTTTACAGTAAACGGTCACTACAGTTGTTCTGACATTTACCGTACGTCGTCGCTGCCGGGTTGCATCGTCTTGTTTTAAAAATACGGTAAAATTTTGTGTTTTTGCACCTTGCAATTCGCTGTGCATCATCTGTGTTTCGCATTTGTCTTCGCGGTTCTCTGCAGTTCCGTTGCCTCGCTGACGCTCTACTTCCACCAGATTGTCCTCATTTTCCCGATGAGTCCTCCTTCATCAACACTGGGATCCCACGACCGGATGAGCTCCTTAATGCATTTATTTCGGAGAAAAAAGCGTTCGGCGCTCCGTTAGCCCATTGAAGATCCTCGCAAATGACTCAATCGGAGATTCTCTATCCGACTACGTTTGTCTTGACCTATATTATCCGGCAGACTCAAACGAAGAAGTTGCCTGCTTACATCTACTAAGTCTTGAAATACATTATTCCTAATATCATCCAGCCTTGACACCTTCACCTTACAAACCCGCACCGTGTGGCACGACCGCCGAGCCAGAAAGGTGGCTCACTTAGCGCCACCGCGAGATATCCGCATCCATTTTTCCATTCATTTCGCTTAATTTATTGCGCCCGTTATTCTTTTGGCCGCAAAGTGGACTCGAAACAGATGCCAACCTGCCGCGCCAGCGCCAAGGTGGCGCTCGTTTTCGGCATCAGTAACCTGCCACAATTGCGGTCATTGTCCATTCAGTTGGAAAACCACCGCTATCTACCTGCGTGGCGCGCTCCGCAACGGCGCCAAACCATTAGTGGTGCCGTCGCGTGGTGGCAGAGAACTGTCATTATGGGTCTCGGTGGCGGTCGCGAGGTGGCAACAGATAAGTGGCGCGGAGTGACGATAGAACGATGTGCCAAGCTATCCGTCTGTAAGTGATGATTGGTCTGTTAAAGAGTAGCCATGCTTCATTGTATACTTCCGTTATTTTTTTTTGTGGAACGACAACTTTCCTTCAGGAAGGATCAGACCATTAATCTAGTCCACTTTTTCGAACGAATGGGCTTACTCACATCTGGTGTTCCTTTTTTACATGCATGGTCCAGACAAAGAGACCCATGACTAATGGGTCTCTGGGCGCACCGACGAAAACCCAATTTGTCAAGCGCCCCAACTGCGCTTTTTGATGCCAGCGGGTGGCAGTGAATGGTGAGAACCCTTGCGGACTATTCAATCATTATCGGGACGGATTTCGATCAATTTCGTCGCCCTTTCACTTTACCGATGCGAAGGCCTTTTCAGTGACTGCTCGTTTTTGCGTTTATTCCCACTTCCATGTCCAGTGGTTGCCCAGTGGCCACTTATCCTGGATCATTCTCCGAGTGCTCAGCTGAAAAGACAATTAACGCTCTTACGTGACATGCGGCGCCACTTGAGATAACTGCGCCTGCGAAAATTGCCCGAGGCAGGTGCCAGGTAATTCACAACCCTCCGCGACAAGGAACTCGAATGCTCCCATTGCACTCATGGAAGTACGCTCCATCTAACGGAGAGCATTGATGATAAGCTCTTGGGGTAGAAGCTCAAATCCTCATTGTCCAACTTACGGTAGATTCTTTTACTGTACCCAGGCTAGGTACAGTAAAAACTTGTCCTCGCTTGCCTACAGTATAAAATACGCGTGCGTTTCGCTTACTGGAGATGTGCGAGTGATTTTACTGTATTGTTCAGACCGCACGCTACAGTAGGTATTCAGCAGGTCTAGGGAACTCACGTACGCTTACAGTAAAGTGATACATAATCTTACAGTAAAAGTCTTGGACGTAACTTACGAATAAGTACATTCCCGATTTCCCGCAAAAGGTTCTCCGATATCAACGGCTTTTGGGTCACTGGACTCACTTCCCTTTTCCCGCTTTGTTTATTTGCCCATCCAGAGTGAGTCTCGTCGTCCGTGTCCACTTCCCGAAAAGCGATAAGGGCTGCTCCTCGCACGGTTGCTCCTCGTTTGTTTATAGAGTAGCCTGTTATTACTCTCCCCGGAGACAAACTACCAGAGCTCCGACACACGTTGGCCGTGTCGGAGAGATGATTTAAGACCAAAAGCCACTATTTGCGAACGGGGTAATTGCAAATGGTTTACATCGTTGATGTAAACTGCAAACGTCAAAAGTCCACATACTCCGTGCACCTGCTCTTCGTTGTATTACTTTGCTCCTCAAGGATATTTGCATACTCCTTTGGTGCTTCCCGCAGACGTCTCAGCATCTTACGTCTCGGTAAATCTCCTGGTTGTTTCCCACTTCCTTCCTTGCACTTACTGCCCTTTAATTCTCCTTCTCCTCCCTCGAGCATTTTAATAACGCTCTTCGTATTTGCGCTATTAATACATGCGCGCTTGTTTGCGCGGTTTACCTCGCTGCGCATGAAGGAGGCTCATCACGAAACGGAGAGCAACATTTTCCGTCTCATCTCGGAAGATTGCGTGCCGGATGAGCGATGAGCTCCCATCGGGTTCCGCTACGCCGCATCTCGCCATTGCGCGTACCTCTAATTATTAGTGTGCGGAGAGGTCAGTTCAGAGGAGTGGGCAACAGGAAGAGCACGTTGCTGGAGCATGTGGACCGTATTTAGCTACACGACCACTGAGTTGAACGAATCACGGACTTCACGCGAATGTGTGGTCCTGGTCCGCACACGAATGCGGGGTCCCGGACCGCATGTGGGTGCTTGGTCGCGGACCCACGGAAATGCGTGGTCCTGGACCGCACGGAAATGCGGGGCACTGGACCGCACGAAAATGTGTGGTCCCGGGCCGCACGAGAATGCTCGGTAGCGGACCTCACGGGAAATCGTGGTCCCGGACCGCACGGAAATGTGTGGTCCCGGACCGCACGGGAAGGTGTGGTCCCGGACCGCACGGGAAATCGTGGTCCCGGACCGCACGGCAAGTGGTCCCGGACCGCACGGAAATGCGGGGCACTGGACCGCACGAAAATGTGTGGTCCCGGGCCGCACGGGAAATCGTGGTCCTGGACCGCACGGGAAAGCGTGGTCCCGGACCGCACGGAAATATGTGGTCCCTGACCGCACGGCAAGTGGTCCCGGACCGCACGGAAATGTGTGGTCCCGGACCGCACGAGAACGCTCGGTCCCGGACCGCATGCGATGCGTGGTCCCGGACCGCACGAGAATCTTCGGTCCCGGTACGTGGTCCGGGACCTCACTAGGGACGTGTTCACGGACCGCATGGGAATGAACGTGTAGTCCCGTACCGCTGCGTGGTCCCCCTCGTACCCACGACCACGACTGACCACTCGGTGTAGACCATGTGACTGAACCACCTATTCGGACTGTCCAAAAATGCACCTCTTTGACAGCACTAATTACCTCTTAAACCGCACCCGTCCGACATCCGCACGCGAAACGTTTCCTGCGCCCAGTGGTTGCGGAAGGACGCGATAGTTACAACCATTTTGCGCGCGAAAATCCGCTTACGCCTCTAATCACGGCGGCTTATCCGCGCCCAAGCCCGGCTGACCGACGCTGACCGTGCGAGAAGGTGCCCACGGATTTTACTCTACGCGCATGGGCTACAGGCTAGCGCCCATTGGTTAGGTGCGAGTACGAATGCGCGTGTAGCCCATTGTGAAAAAAGGCCGGATGTGGGAACATCTCCGATCTGGTGCATGTTGCTTTCCGTCATGAGTTTCCGATTCGAAACCATGTCGGACAATAATCGGAAACCGACCGGATTCGTGATTGTACTGTCCGTCGTTCTTTCTCCGACCTTTATCAGTCACTTCCGTTTCCAACAATTCAGTTCGGACATCTTGCGGAGACGAAAATTTAACGACATTCGTCCGCATCGGAGATAAACACTTTTGCTTCTTCCGACTCACAATGCTTTCGCGGCGTCAAAAACGATTCGGTGGCGAATTAATTAGCCCGGCCACCGACGGCCAGCGCCACCGCTAATCATCGTCTTGGCCGCGACCGGCCGATTGGGCTTGCTCATTGTGTTTCGGACGTCTTCGCACTGGTTCCTTGGAACGTCGAAGACTTTTTCTTCATTTTAAATGGAACTGCCGAGGAATCCGATAAATTATTCCGAGCCGGAACATCCCGTCCGACACCCTTCCGGTTTAGGTCTTGTAAACAGCAAATGCAAAAAAACGATCTTTCCGCTTCACTCTCGGCTTCCAATCCGTCTCCGATTCTGGCAAGATCCTGGACACGTCGGTGTTCCGATTTCGCCGTTTCCGGATCCGTCAGTTCTCCGATTCCGATCGGTTCTCAGATTCCGATCGGCTCTCCCATTTCTATGGGTTCCTCGATTCATTTCGGATCTCCGATTCCGACCAGTTCTCCGGATCCGTGGTAGGGAATGGGATTATTCCGATATGCCGACCACGCTATTTTTTCCGAATCAATGTTCGTGATTAAGAAAATTCGCTCTTTTCCGACTTAATGACTCCTCGACCTGTGTGGACCTATTTGGCCAATTATTCTCCGACAAGGCGCCGACAAAACCACCTTCCGTCTTTTGAGCCTCCCGAAGGAGGTGGCCAAGCCGCCGTCGGAAGGGCTTTGATTGAGCGGACAAAATTGGATAAATGGCGGCCCGGATGCGGCATAAGAGGTTTGGCGTGGAATGCGCTGCGAAAGCACGCAAAAGAAAACGCAAAACGCATTAGGCGGTCCACAAATCGGAGCCACGTCGGGTGCAAAAATCGGTTCGAACCCCAAGGCCCTAGTCGACGGGATTGTAATCTTTAAAATGTTTCTCGAAATTAGTTTGAATTTCATAAGCAGTTTCTTAATTTATTTTTGTATGTTATATTTTTTATTATTTTAATAATACTTATTTTATTATTTTTTTAAATTTTCTGCTTCTCTTTTCGCGTCGCGATCCGATCCAATTTTGGCATGTTGCGTTTTTGTCGGAATATGCCTTCCGGTTCGACACCGAGTTCGTACACTGAATGCACTCCGATTTTGTCATCCGATGCGAAGCAAGGTTTCCGGCTCAAATCGGGTTCCACCTGTACCTTTTCCGACCTGGGCGGAGAAGGCGACAATCTACTTAAAAAAGTGATCGCCTCAAATCGGACACCTCTGTTTTCCGACTTCTACTCGTGCCAAAGTCGGAAACATCCATGTCTGATCCGACATGTTTTTGCCAATCTGTCCGATATTCCCGTGACCGGCATTAGAATGTCCCGTATCCGGCAGCTGCGTCTGCGCGTCTGGCGCGTCAGCGTCTTCCCGCTTTCCGAGTGGTCGCCACCACTCGCTTCATTTGCATTTGTTTATTCCGCTTCCCGCTTAATATGCGCTGACCGCTGAAGCGGAGCGTTTGCGCGTTCGGTCGGTGCCAGCTTCTCTGGGCCGCAATACGCACGTCGGCGTCCGCTGAAACACATTGATTAAGTATATTTACTTGGGCTGGGCCGGGATGTCCTGGAACTACGATTCCGATATTCCGAATTCCGACGTTCTTCGTATTTCGTTTCAGAATTCCACGTTTCGACAAAAGAGGACGCCCTCCGAATTCCGATTCCGATAAAATCAAAGTCTTCCGAGACACCTGCGCCTCTCAGTTCCAGAGCCGCTTCCGATCCGATTCAAAAAATTCCGACCGATTCCGACCTCTATTGCAAAACAATGTCCCGCACCTGATACGCGTTCCAGAACAGTGGCCGATATCCGATTCCGATTCTAAAAAATAATGGCCGTTTTCCGATTCCGACTTCCCGGCCCTAGTGTTTAGGGAGCGTCCAGAAAATGTGTAATCATTACATCGCCTTTTTTTGACCCCCCCCCCCCCTCCCCCTGTAATCAAAATGTAATCAGGGGTCTAACCCCCCCTCCCCCTGTAATATTACACCTGTAAAATCCGGTTTTAAGCTGTCTTCTTCCCTGAATCTTGAACGTATGTGTTTGGGGGCTCTTAAATGGGCTTAGAAGGTACGTTATTTACCTTGTTAAATTATTTAATTTACATCAGGAACATTTGGAAAAAACCTGTGGCAAAAAACATGAAAAATTTGGGCAGAAAGACGAAAAATTTGCCTGAAAAGTCACGGAAAATTTGGTCAAAGCGACGCCATTTA
>JNEY01000058.1:363525-375510 GCA_020875895.1 Aphelenchus avenae
AGGACCGGCCAGCTCCGGAATTACCGTAAGTCCCGGTCCCGGTCCCGGTCCCGGTCCCGGTCCCGGAGTCCCGGTGGTTTTGGTCCCGGTCCCGGTCCCGGTCCCGGTCGTCAAAAAAATTCCGCCCATCCCTGCATTGCACCTGTCCAAGTGCTTTTAGGACACGGTGTCTTTTTCTTTTTCGTCCTTCACGTTGGACAAAAATACACTTTTTTAAATACGCTATAACAAATAAATACACATAAAAATACAAAAATATACCTAAAATATGGTCCACAATGGAAATGACACTAATATGCAAATTACTTCCCGCTTACACTTCTCGCGCCCAAACCAATGGATCCGGCTCTTTGAAAGACTTGAAATGGCGGAATTACATTCTTGCACATATCTTGTTCTGACCCACTTCGCGTTAATGAATTCTCCTCCCGGACCGCAACATTTGCATGTAGCGAAATGCGAAATTTGCATTAGTCGCCAGCGCCCCGGTGACTGCGTGTTCGCTCATTACTTTCGCGCCGCCGTGACTTTGGCCGCATTGCGTCGCGCAGCAGCGCCGCGGTGAAAAGCGAGCCCCGCGGCGGAACCCCCAATTAGGGGTTCGAGTAAATTTGAGCCCTGTGTGCGCAAGCAGGAATGCGCGCGGCGGAATGGACAGAGGTTGTGGACACGCCGGGAAGGTTGAGCCTTCCCGCTTGCGTAATTGCCCGCTAAGAATAGCCATTCGGGAAATGGGGAAAGAGTGGAATTGGAAGCATGGGATTGAGGGAAGTAAAACAAAAATTAGGAAGCAAAAAATGCAGAAATTAAGGCCGATTGAAGCCGTCAAGTTGTCGCTGTCTTTGCAGCCTAAAGGCAGCGGCCTAAATCTCGCGGACGAGGGCCATACGGCCCGCGGGCCTAAACCGCCAGTTGTTTGAATGTGTGTGAACCGAAGACTAAGCAGCTTGAAGCGCAAAATTCCAAACGGCCTTGTTCTGAAGGTTAACGCCTGAAGAAGTGAGCGACCTAAAGTCCACCGGTATGCTGAAGGCTCAGCCAAGCTAGCTGGCCCTGGCCTTTTGTCTGGTCCTAAAAGGCTGGTTCTAAGCTAGTCTACCCTAGTCTAAGTTAGTCTCGTACAAATCCAGTCGGACGTCAAAGTACTTAGGACAAGCCGAAGGTTTAGGATACTGCTAAGGTCTGGATACCCTTACTCTTTCGGACCAGATCTTTTACTCTGCGCCTTACCTAAGTCTAAGCCTAAGCGTAAGCTTACCCAGATATGCTTAAAGCTCTAGGACGCGGCTTGAGCATGTGTACTAAAACATTTACTTCGATATTTTACAAGGTCGTTTTTAGATCCTCAACGTCTCGCACAACGAGCTCTCGGACGTTCGCCTCGGTACCGCCGCATCCGAATGCGTCCTCGATCACCTGATCATCCTCGACCTCAGCGGGAATCGGATCCAGCACATCGGCAGCGGTGAACTCGCCTCATTCCCGTCAGTTCGACAGCTGAGCTTGTCCGTGAATGGCCTCAGGGAGATCGATCTGGACGCGTTCCAGTCAACGGCGCTCCTTCAGCGACTGGACCTCGATCAGAATATGCTCCGCGACGTCGTGCCGCTACCAGGTAAGGTGTCCGGAAATGAAGCGGCATTGCCGAAACTGGGCAAGTAGTTGCAAAACCCACTCTAAAAGTGGTCCGCATCCGATCCCGATGCCAGGACATGATCGGTATCCGATTCCGATTTCGAAAATGGCCAGTATCCGATCCGATTCCAATTGGTCGGTATCCGATTCCGATCCCAACATGGTTTCGATATCGATTCCGATTCAAATCATTCCGATTCCTACCCCAAAATTACCAAGTGCGTTAAAATGGTCGGTTCCCGATTCCGACTCTAAAATAGTCAATATGCGATGTCGGTTCCGATTCCAAAAATGGTTGGTATCCGATTCCGATTCCAAAAATGGTTGGTATCCGATTCCGATTCCAAAAATGGCAAACACCTCCTGTCGATTACGTATCGGATGTCTTTTCCTGTTTTCAAACTGGCTGCCGTCCGACTCCGATTCCCGCTGAGCCCTGGTGCTAATGCCGCCCATTCCAGAGAGCATCGTCTACCTGAACCTGGCGGCGAACGAGCTCGCCACCATCCCGGCGACGGTCGCCAACCTGGGCGCGCTCATCTCGCTCAACGTCAGCGGCAACGAGATCGAGTCCTCGACGCCATTCCCGCTCCTCTCCGAGTCGTTGGAGAGCCTGGACGTCTCCGGCAACCGGCTGACGGAAGTGCCTCTGCGCCTGGTCGCGCATTCCGTGGAGAAGCTGGTCGTGCTGAACCTGGCGCACAACCAGGTCTCCCTCTTGGAGCCGTTCGCTTTCGCCAACTTTACCAGGCTGCAGACGGTAAGCCCTGGCCTTTTTGAATTTTTTAATGAAAAATTAAATGACCTTGCTTAACAATAATTGCAACAATAGTTATCGTCATTTCTTACAATTTTTATTTGTAAATAATACATTTTTGTGATTAATACGTTTAATTACTTAAAAATTATATTTTACATAGCATGTAATTATCGGCTTTATAACGCTAACATGGCATCTCCGACATTATCGACAATTCAGAGCGTCATTTTACTATGCCCCAATTAGCCGTAATTAACTTCTCGCACCCATTTCCCACCCAAGCGCTGAACTTTCCCGGCGCATGTCGCGACCCGGGTCACCGGCGGCCATTGTCACGCCACCGCGGACTTCGCGTCGCGTATTGTGGCCGTGTCGCAGCCACAATACGCGCCTCGCCACATGCCACCGTGAGGTTGTGCAATGCGCGTGCACTCAGAAGGTGCGCAAACGGAATGTGCAGCGGAGGTCATCTGCGCAGACCGTAAATCACACGCGATGGGTCACTATATGGCAAGGTATATGTGGCTGCGTGGCACGCATGTCCGTGTGGTTTGCCACACGGAAGAGACATCTGTTCGGCATAAGTGGCGAGTAAACTATTACGTCACCGCCGTGAATGGGATGCATTTTTATGGCCGCGCAAAACACGCCAAATGGGGCCAGGTGGAGGTGAGAAGGCACTTAGCTAGGCGAGTCATAGTGCTCTCAAAGCGAGTTTACGCGAGTGGAGCTGATATTAGGCATCAGGAAACTTACTAAAAGAGAGCAAAAATGACAGACTAAGTTTAACAAGTCCTCGCGTTCCGAGCTCGACAAGCTCAGCTCCACATTTTCAGCTGGACCTCTCCTACAACCGGATCAAGAGCCTCGTCGAAGACTCCTTCACCGGCCTCCAAGGGCTTACCAGTCTCCGGCTACGCAACAACTCCATCTACCACGTCGATGTGGAGGTGTTCGGCGAGCTCGGACGGCGCCTGCAGACGCTCGACATGTCCAACAACCTGCTCGTCGAGCTGCCGATGGCGATTGGACGCTTGTCCAAGGCGAAATCGATGGACTTCAGCGGGAATCAAATCAGGTAAGAATGGCGATTACATGTGCAAAATTCGGCCGAATCGAAATTACTTATGAAACACAAGTCTAAAAATAACTATACTTTCGTAAGAAAGTTCTTAGGTAATTAATAATTATCTAATTTTTTTAATTTTTAGATTCATGTCCACATTTTTCTCCAAGATACTTTATTCGCAAAAACCCGACCCTCTCTGCGAAGATCGGTGAGTCCCATGCGTCCACTGCAGCCCGGTGTCCATTGTCCACGAGCCGGCTAAACATGTCCAGAGCTACTTAAAATGCATCCGATATGACCAATGTGTCAACCAGTGGTGTCGGAGACACACGGCCATCGAGGTCCCATGGGAAGGTCAACAGCGCAGAATGAGCAAAGTGGACGATGTTAAGGGAAGGGCAACAATAAAATGAGGCTTGAAATTTTTAGAATAATTTTTAAATGTAGCAAAATACCGCGGAAATTTTTAAAATGAATTTTAAAATATTGATGAAAAATTAAACGAAGTGAATTTGGTTTTTATAATTCCCCAAATTTAGCAAAGCCTACAAGTTCATCCTGAACAAAATGCCGCATCTGACGCGCCTGGACCTCAGCGACAACCGACTCGAGACCGTCGAAAGCTACGTCTTCGCCGACTGTGCTCACCTCGCCGAGCTCCTCCTAGCCAACAATCGGATCGAGGTCGTAAGCGGCGATGCGTTCCAGGTAGAATAGCTACTGGCAAATGGACTAAAACTGTGCCTATTTTAGAAGTGCCCTCACCTCCGAACGCTGGACCTCTCCTCGAACAACATCTCCGATCTGAACGGTGCGCTTCGTGAGGTCACTTCCCTGCGCCACCTCAATCTCAGCTCGAATGTGCTCGAAGTTCTGCAATGGGGCGAGCTGCCGGATCAACTGCTCAGTCTGAGCGCCGCTCGGAACCGAATAACGCTGCTTGGAGCGGCGCTTACCTCGCGCGTCAGGAAGTTGGAGGTAAATTTTTCACTTCGATGAAGCCATGCGATCTATATTTTCTCCTCTTAGCTCCAACAAAATCGCATCGCGGTCCTACTTTCCGACCAGCTACCGGAGCAGCTCGAGTTCCTCAACATCAGCCACAATCAGCTCCGCCAACTCGCCAACACTACGTTCTCCGGAAAGCGCCACCTCTCCGCAATCGACTTCGGCTACAACGAACTGCGAGGGTTGCCCAACGGCATTTTGCCCGGGGCTCGCGTGGCGGCTGAATCATTCCCACCGGGCAACGGCGGCATTCGAGTGTGGCTAGCGGGAAACCCGCTGGAGTGCTCCTGCGAGATGGGATGGATCCGGCGGTCAGCGGTGATCAAGGTAAGCTCAGGTCCGCTGAACATTCTTGAATTCTGCTGGACACAACTCTTGACATATGGTGAAACTTTCGCTGCCCAGTGTCGGCGTGGAGAAAATTAGGGCACTGGACATTTCCAGTCCCTTGAAGCGTAGTGGACAACTATGACAAAAGACAAACTGCACGTACCGGCAGTGGTTTGTGCACGCATGCGCAAAGCATGGTTTATGCGGTTAAAACCCAGTGATAATAATGGACCAGACGAGTTGTAGGGGACAAGTTAGGGTTCTAGTGGACCACATTGTGTAGTTAACTATAGGGCCGAATGGACAACCTTACTGTTGCATCGATCGATTCAAATCGTCGCGTTCCAGGTAATCGATGCCGCCGAAGCTCGCTGTGAACTCCCGCTCACGCAAGAGATGCGCACGCTCGACGCCACCCGCTCCGAAGACTTCCTCTGCGCATACCGACAAGCATGCGAGCCGGAGTGCATCTGCTGCGCATACGGCAACTGCGACTGCAAATCGCGATGTCCGACCGGTTGCGAGTGCTTCCACGACGACGTCTTTGCAACTAACGTAGTGCAGGTATGGGTACTTTCGTTTGCACCTCACTGTTAAGCCGTTGTACTGTAATACCAGTACTATGATATCATGAAAAGTCGAAATACTGTTTTGTACTGCCGTAGTCGGGATGGTTTGTAATGTACTATTACAGTAGCTTGTTACGAGCATAAATTGTTGACGGTCGGTCGCTACAGTAGCACAAAATACATAAGCAGCCAAATGTACAGTAATTACGCAGACGTCCTTACAGTCAGAACAATCAAGGCACAGTACCAGTTAGCCGCCTTTACTGTAAGAACGCATCGGTAGTACAGTAATGCGCCGAGTACGTAGCCACTGTAAAGCCGTCGTTACAGATCGAAAACAGTCACAGATGAAATTACAGTAATTACTTTAGTGCCGCTCGATGAACGGATCAGACGCAAAAGCATTCGCGCTCGGGGACCTGCCAATGCACGCGTCGCACGTCTACCTCGATGGTCTGGACTTGCCGATGATCCGATCGAACGAGCTGGTTGGGCGGGCGAGACTGGTTGAGCTGCATATTAATTCGTCCAAGGTGGAGACCATCCAGCCACTGGCGTTCAATACTCTTCCGAACTTGAAGGTAATCATACGATTTTGCACATCCGTCTCCGATATCCGAACGCGCAAAAATCGGATTGACTTGTCCTGGAAACCTAACTACCCGGTTCAGGTCCTCCATCTGGCCGGGAATAACTTGACGCGTCTCAACGGCGACGAGGCCTTCAAGACGCAGCGAATCGAAACTCTCAACCTGCACGGCAACCGAATTGCGCACATTGACCGTCTTGTCGCGAGCATTCTGCCGGCGCTACAGACCCTGCACGTGGAGAACAACGCCCTCGAAGATGTGCCGGACCTCTTCATATCCGCCGCGAAGCTCACCAGGATCTCCATGGGCGGTAACCCCTTCCGCTGTGACTGCTCCGACCGCTTCCGCACGCAGCAGTGGCTTCCGGAGAACCTGCAGCGTATCACAGATGCGGACCAGGTTTACTGCGTGGAGAACTTGACGCGGGCGCTGCGCGAGAACGACACGACGGTCCTTTCGGCGTTCCCGCCCAATGCCGACGGTGACCTCTTCATGATGCCCATGATGGACTTTGTGAGGGAGGCAAACAGGTAAGAGCTTTACTTCCATTAAATTTCCACGGGCCTGACATGTACTAGTGGACTAGTGGACAAAGTGAGCAAAATGTTCCATTTTAGGACCATATGCGCCATTCAAGCGGTGGGCATCTTCGGCGGTGGCGCAGCACAGAACTCACTGCTCATCGCCTGCTTGCTCATCATCGCGGTGCTCGTGCTGGCGGGAGTGCTCTTCGTCGGCATTGCAGTGTTGCGCCGCACGCACAGCGCAATGGGCCAGAACCGATACAAGAAGGCGACGCCATCGCTGAACTGCTCCACTGAGTCGCCGGGGATCAGCCCCTATCCGCACCTGCTCCAGTACGACGCGTTCATCAGCTACTCCAAGGCCGACGAGCAGATGGTCCTCTCGACGCTGTGCAGGTGAATATTACAGTACTTTAAAGCGGTTTGGTACAGCTTTAGTAGAAAAACGCGCAACTATTTCAAGACGCACACTCTTTTCCCCTTTTAGGCCCCTAGAGCAGGAGGACTTCAACCTCTGCCTTCTCCACGTTGACGGTCCTCGGTACACGGACGGACTGCACACCATCTCCGACGATCTGATACGCCAGCTTGAGGCGAGTAACACGCTCATCGTCGTGCTCACGAAGCGCTTCCTCGAGAAGGAGTGGCGGTCGCTACAGGTGAAGACCTCGCACCAGCTGTTCGCGAAGAAGAACAAGAAGGTCATCGCGATCCTCGCTGACGACATCGAGGTGAGTATTTTGGAGGAACATTGTGGCACGGGCGCATGGATATCAATGCTCCATTGAGCTCCATGAATGGGATAGATGCTCCAGCAGGCGATGGAGCTCTTTGTAGTGAGAAGTAAAGCAAAATGTTAACGCTGCCCATTTAGACAAATGAATTGGACGCCGAGCTGGGTCAGATCCTGCGGAAGAACACGTGCATACCGCAGAATTCGAGGATCTTCTGGTCGCTGCTCATCTCTGCGCTGCCGAGGAGACACTCCGCCTACTCGCCGGCCGGCTCCGAATCCTCGCAGATCTACTCCGACATGTACAGTGGTGTCATAATTCCCAGTGATATTGTATAGCTCTCTTTGGCTCTCGTAGGTTAGCTCTCAGCTCTCTCGTGCTCTCATTGCCCCGATTCGTTCTCAAAGTGCCTCCCATTATCCTCCAAAGCCAGTATGAGAGCTCTCGTACCACATCAAAAAGCACTTCTTAGTCCTCTTTCTGCGGCTCTCACTGCTCTCGTTCGCTTCTCAGTGCCTCCTGCCGACGCTCTCTTGCCATAGATCCGCCTCTTATTCCCCTCCTTCCGTCGCCTTCTTTTACATGTCCCTCACTCTACTCCTTATACTGCTCCTGTAAAATGCACGTTTTCCTCCTCCTTCTCCTCCCACAGATATCACTCGCTTCTCCTCCTTCGAATCTCGGTCATACAGGTCACAGTGCTGCTCCTCCTTCGTGTGGAGATAGCGGCCCGTCTCCTTCGATACGGTTGCTCTAGTCCTGAGCCTTGCGTCCACTTGTTGATTTTATCGTGCCACTGTTAATTATTCCGTGCTTGAAGATTGGGACTATACTACTGCGTTTAAGCGCTAGAATGGAATAAATGATAAAACGCTTTGACGCAGTTGCGCCAGAAATGCTTTTTAGCAAGGAAACCCTTTTCAGACTAGTTTAGTCCTCGTTCCCCAGCCTCATCCAGAAACCGTGACACACCTAGCTTTTTTGCAAATAATTCCATCGCGCCATGGATGATATTTATTGTGAGATCCTTCATTTTTACAGCTTTTCAAAGTGCTTTAAAGTTAACTAACGGTTTACAGTGCAGCGACCGCGAAACTTTATTGTAAACAAACGTAGTAGCTATGCGAACTGCAAAGTTTACAACAAAAAACGAAAATTGAAATATCGAAAATGTTAAACTTCTTCAATGAGCTTTCGCTTCTTCCCGTCCGTACGATTCACGGATGTCTCTGCAGCGCTGCGATCAGCTGCCTGGAACGCAGTAGGCACATCAGACTTGGTGCCGCCGGCCTTTCCATCCGCACATTGCTCCTCTTCGCCGTCGTTGTCCGAGTCCTCAGCGGCACCGCCATCGTCGAAGACGCAGATGTCGAACGAAATCGTCGATGAACCGGGATTCTAAAATCGTTAATGTTTGTCCTATATGTCGGATTAAAATCGGAAGGCAAAGTATAAATTGGATCGAGGCAGCAATGGAATGCAAATCGGATGAAGGCAGGCCATTATTTCCTTCCTATGCAGGCTTTGGTCCCAACTGAAGGAGGGATAGTCATGACTGATCGGAATCGGAATAGCTCGCCAGTGCGTCATAGTCCACGGTAATCGGAAAAGCGTTACTGACCTCAGCAGGGCTTCCATGTTCCTCGTCACTGTCGTCCTCCTCTTCCGCTTCTCTTTCTTCACCCGCAACGTCTTCCTCACTCGCCGACGAATCATCGTCGGAGTCATCCGAGTCCAATGCTCCGACCTTCTCCACAGTGATCCCACAGTCGGTTGCCTCCGCGGCGTTGCCATCCATCACGAGCCGCTCGTTCGCTGATGCGATTTCGGGAAGGAACTGCTTGATACGGTCGAGGACGCTTCCCGTGGAAGTAGTGGAAGACGTGACGGTGGCGGAATCGGAAAGGAGCAGCATGCGCGGCAGGCGTCCGTCTTGGGACATGTCGACTCTGGAATCATGGAAGTTAGGTAACCATTAGTCGGAGTTACCGTCCAGTGGAAGAGATGGAAGCTTAGAATCAGATGGTGGACGTTCTTTGGAGGAAGTCCTACTTTAGGGCCAACGCATGGAAACGGTGGGACAACGTCTAGCTGAACATTTCTATGGAAACGTTCTAACTTAAATTCCAAAGGGGTGTTATCCATAGAAGCTACGGAAATCTAGTCGCATGTCAAGGGGAACAAGCTTAATCTTCCATCCACGCCGGAAGGAAGTTTGCATTTTTAGATGCCGCCTTTTGGTCTAACGGATTGCTCAGCATTCTAGTCATTAACTTGGCTTGCTATGGCGCGGTCGTTAAAGGCTGTAGGTACGTGGTAAAACATAACCTTCTCATGAGTGAGTAAAATGCTGGCCATCTCGGCGAAATCAGTTTATGCACGTCATACCGCATCTGAGCCCAACAAAAACAATTCATGACACTACAGGGAGAATGAGTTTACTCGAAGAGATCGCGGTCGGAACTGGGAAAGTTGCGTCAAAATTACAATAATGGCAGCAGCTACAGTAACTGATGCTTCAGCGAGATTAATTGTCGGCCGGCTCCTCGCCGAGAATCTCGGCCTCCATAGCGGCGTCGATCTCCTCCTGGCCAACGGTGTCGCCTCCGTCGCCGAGAATGTCCTCCTCCTCGGCAAGAGCTGGTTCCTGCTCATCAGTGAATGTCTCCTGAGAGAACGGTGGTGGCTGAGGAGACTTCATGACGTCGTCGTCGATATTCACGTCACCCGCAGTAGCACTCGAGGTGGAAGGAACGTCCGGGGCGGTCGCGTAGCTGCTCGCCACTTCGGATTTTTGGTCGACATCCATGGGTTCGGCCACTTCCAGCGCGCTCAGGGAGGGCAACGGGTCCGTGTTCACGCTGTCTTCGTCCTAAACGTAGTGTGTTAAAGTCGTTTCGTCTACGATGGATGTGTTAGTGAAAAATGCTCCGCTTCCAACATCAGAAGACGTAAAAAAAGAAGCAGTTTTCGATAAAACGAAATACGAAAATTGTGCAAGTAAGTCGCGATTTGCAGTAACTTTGGCATGAATTTGTAAAATAGCTCGATATGCCAACGCTTACACTGACTGGCGACGCGCAGTCGAACAAGCCGCGAACCATCTCGCTGAGCTTCGATGGCGGCTCGGAGGTCGCGTCGTGGTCGCCGTTCACGTGTGCACCGGCGCTGCTGCTAAATCTCACTTTTAACAAAGTAATTATCGATTTAAAGTGAAGATTACAGTAAGTGAAAGACAGTATTTTCGCACCCATGCACAGATACAAATACGTATGATTTGGCAGGGAGAATTACTGTAATCGTTAGCATCTCCCGATTTTATTGCATGTATCAGGAAAGTATCTAGCGCACACCTCTGCTCCGCAGCTCCATGTCCATTCGCCTGAAGAATGCCTGCCACTTCGGCAGAATCGGTCTCCACTTTGTCTTCCAGCTGCGCCTCCACTTCGCCTTCCAGCTTCGCCTCCGATTCGTCCTCCGGCTTCGCCTCCACTTTGTCTTCCAGCTTTGCCTCTACCGTGCCACCGATGTGACCGAGGAAAGTGTCGGCCACACGAGCCGCTTCGCGCAGTCCGGACAGCATGGCGCCATGGACGGTGGCCAGGTACTAAAACAATGGGTGCGCATACAATCATTTGGGTCGTGCCTACCTGTCGGTTGGTGTGCTCTCCGGCGAAGAATATGCGCGGGATTTCGTTTCTAAAAGAAGAACGATCAGTCGATCGAGAGCTGCTACTTATTTGGCAAAGAGCACTGTACAGTAGAAAAAGCAGGTCATCCAGTACAAAGGAAATCGTACCTGTCGCAGAGCGGCCGGGCCAAGACGTCGAAGTCGTCGGCTAAATATCCAACATTAATACTGTAAGTCCCGACAAATGGAATACTGTAATCATCCAGGCAAATACTATACTGTAAGTTTTCGGACAACAACCACGGATAATTTACAGGATCATTGGGCGCTATTAAGTTACTGTAAATCCAGGTATGAAAAGTTACTGTAACTATCCTGGCAAACTAGCTACTGTAAGTTTTCAGGCGAATAACACGCACAACTTACGAGAGCATTGAGTGCTGAGGTAGCTGTAGCATCCGCGCGAGAACCGGTCTAGGTGCCACATGGTCACTGCGCAGTTGACGGGCTGAAACGACAAGACATTAGACGCCACATTGCTTCTGGCTGAACTCACCCTTGCCGGGCACTGCGGGAAGATCTGCTGCAGGATCGTCATGGCGCGTTGGACAAGCTGCTCGCGGTGCTCGTTGTTCGCGTGGCTCGCAGCCTCGCCCGCCATGAGCCCAGTGAGCACGGGGTTCTCGCCGTTCGCGAAGAACAGGAACATCTCGCCGCGTGAGGACCTGGAAATAGCAGCATTACATAGTTGTAGGAAGGTGATTCGGTGGCCCTTAGGATCGTCATCGGAGAAGATTGGGGCATTGCAAAGGTAAGGAGCAATGATGGACCTACAGTTTTTTCATAACACTGCCAAATGTGAACTAATATCGAGTATGCGAGAAGCAATTTTTACTGTACATGACATCTTCACTGCGCTTAACAGTAGATACAATTACTGAAGCCGTCTGGACGCTCTTAGAAATTACTGTAAGCAAGGAAGTCCAATTTGCCCGAAATTTGCAGAGGTGAAATTTTTAATTGCGGGAAAAATTTGCTGCGAACGCTTGCACTTACGGTGACTCGTTGAGCCTTCCGAACAGGTTGAGCGACGTGTCCCAAAACGGCTTGTCGAACATAAGCGCTATCTAAAATT
>JNEY01000058.1:378795-399295 GCA_020875895.1 Aphelenchus avenae
GAAAAACTGAAAGCAAGCACACTTTTGCGAATAACTATTGTGCAAACAGGACTTTTTGGTTATTTTATTGCAGTTATAGGCAGTGCAGACTTTGCAGTTGCAAACAAAAATTAATGCAAACCGTGCGTTCCTTTGCAAACTAAGCTCTTGTAACTTACGTTCCACTGCGGTGAACACCCCGAAATTGATGTAGCCGTGTCGCTGGAGGAACGCATGGATTTTCACGACCAGATCGCGGTCACCTGAAAAACAATCGTAGGGCACAGTCTCAGTGTCGGCTTGAACTTACTGTCGAATGGCGGCGGTAGCTCGCGAATGACCATCTCTGCGGTGAGCTGGACGAGCGTGTCGGCATTCCAGAGTTGGAGCTAAATGGGGAACCAGTAGCAGGAGCCAAATGTGGCGCATAGACAAGCTGCGCAAGGTGCGCAACGGTATGACGCATGCATGGCTCATGGTTAAATTCCATGCACGCCGTTGAGCACGTTGCTTGCGTACTTTGCATATATGAACCTTGCCTTGCATTACACTAGTTACATCTCACTTACAATTTTGTTGCGAATCCAGAGGTACGCGTTCTTACTGGCTTGACCGCTAGTGACCTCCGGAAACGTGGCGAACTCCTTCGCCGTGAGCGCATCCCACGGCATTCGAGCGTTGGCGGCCGCGGCGCGGAGTGCTAAAAAGAGTTGTCAATAATGGTTTGAAAGTGGTTTTATACTTGCAGACTTGACGCACAATTATTTTGCAAGTTTTAGGAGCAAGTATGTTTTGAAATAGAAGCGATGCAAGCTCGCAACGGAAATGCTTGCAGCTTTGCAAGCGCTTGTTTTACCACTTCCGAAACTCGTCTTGTTTGAAATTATCAAACACAAATAGCTAAATTTTCAGATTGCAAGTGCCAAAACATTTGCACTTTCACGCGCATTTAGTTCAACTGCTGTTTGCAGCTTTAAATTTGAAACTTTTCATCCGGCACTGTTTGGAATGCACTGCGTACCTATGTCATCGTCCTCCCACTTCATGGGGTCCACCAGGAACTGCTTTGAGCCGGACTCGAGGAACTGCGCGATGGCCGCTCCTTCACCCTCCTCCTCCGTAGCGCGACGACCGCGTGTCCAGATGGGACGGTTGTGCGACGGCGACGGTGACGAGCATCCGGAGCTGTCCGACATCGTTGCTTACTAGATTCACTTAATTGCGCGTTACTGTAACCGGTAAAAAAATCCAAAAGTACAGTAACTCTGCGATCAGTATTTGATTGCGCTTGCGCAAGTGTCGTTACAGTATATTCGGTGAAATCAAAACTTTATTTGCATGGTTCGCAAGAGTCCATATGGTTTCCAGTGAGCACGAATGAGAAGTATGATAGGGAAAAAACGGGAAGTACATGTGTTCCGTGTGAAGCGGGAAGACTTGTACGACTTGAAGAGAAAGTTGACTTCGACACTCGAAATAATCACAACACCAGAAGGAAACCGGACCGTTGCACCAGCGACGGGAAGCAAGCGGGAAATTTAGGGAGGAAGACGGGAAGATAGAATTCGACGGCGAGGCGAAAGGCAACAAGGACAAGTACGCGCATGGAAAGGCAGTTGGCCAGTGTGGTCGGGAGCAGAAGTCGGCGACTAGAATTTGTCTTCCAGATCAGCGTAATCCGCGTACTCGTCCTCTCCGAAGTCCTCGTAGAGCTCCTTCTTCTTCGCCTTCTGGGCCTTCTTCTGCACCTTAGGCACCTCCGCCTTCTTCGCCTGAAAACAAGCAGTGTGTAGGAGCACTGTGGAAGGACGGAAAACGTTTTCTACGACGTTTCTCCTTTACCTCGTTCTCCTTCTTGACGTGCACGTCGATGTACTCCTTGACCACTCCTTGGACCGTCTCGAGTTGGAACTTCGTCACTAAAGGCAAGAGTGTTGTGGACAATTACGACGCCCAGTACTTACTCGGCGCGCACGTGACCTTGACGAGCTCACGGACGAAGTGAAGGTAGTGCTCGTTCTTGGCGCGCTTCGCGAACATTTCACCGATGCGTTGCGCGAACTCGGTGAATTCCGCCTTCGTCTCGAGGTCGTCAAACGTCGGCTCGCTGTCGTCCTCGATACCTGAATGTTAACTTTAGCCATGGAAAACGAAGTCTAGGTAGCGTTGTACATCGTCCATGAACCGGCAAGTAATGTCACCGACCTGCTTACCACTAATGGTTCAATGCCTAGCCCTTCCCACCGCTCATGGAAGCAAAGCCACCACCATGCCTACCCCTCGTGGAAGCAAGGCCACGGCATCCATACTGGTCATGGAAGCAATGTCACCGGCATTCCATACCGATGATGGAGCATCCACGGCCTCTAATGCCTATCCTTCTGCTTCTACATCTCTCCGACCCTCTTACCGAAGAGGTCCGCGGCAAGCTTGCGGTCACTCCGCTCCTGCAGACGACGGCGGTCCGCCTCCGTCAGGTCCACATCCTCGCTACCGGCTCGTCCAGCGGTCTTCTTCGACTTCTTGTCGTTGCTGATCTTCTTCTCGTCGGCGGGCTCCGCCGACTCCTCCTTCTCCGCACGCAACCGCTCGTCCAGGCCGAGCGTCACGATCTTGTCCGCCAGCGCGGCGTTCGCGGTCGGATCGTAGTCGTCATCGTCTAAAACGCATGTGCTACCGAAAGGCATTTAGCGTAGGTATTTCGCAATCACTAGTTAGTGTCTTGAAACACGTAGAAACACCGAAAACAATCCAGAAAATATTGTATTTTCCGGGCATGTTGAGCCGAAACATTTCGAGCACATAAATCTCCAGTGATGTTTTCCCAAACACAAGTGTTTTCGCATAACGACGTATCCGGAGAACGTCCGTATTTCGGGTGTTTTTTCTTGCAGCAAACTATGCTGTCTTTTCGGAAACATACCCCAAGAATCCATCGTTAGTCGTTGACGACGCTTGGTTGACTGTAGACAGTGATTGGCGTAAGCCTAAAACGAGACGATGACTTTGAAGAAGCACTAACGGCAACTGAATGTGCGAAAACCACGTAAAATTGCGCGAAGATGATCAAGGCAATGCAGACGATTTTCGTGGAATACAAAGCGTAGAACATCATCAAGGTTGTCTGCTCGTGGGTCAACCCAAATCCATGCATCCAGTAGGCCGCATTAAATAGCAAAATACTTTTGTGTTTGCTGGGAAATACACAATAGTCACGTTAAAAATACTGGCTAAGCACTGGAACCTGGAACCTTTGACTAGCTTTTGTTCAGACACGAACTGGCACAAAATACTTTCGCCTAAAACACGTCGAAACACAAAACGTTTGGCGGTGCTTACGAAAATGCGCGTGATGACGCCGGGTTCAGGTTTTCCCCAGCGGTGGGCCTATGAGGCGGGAGGACGCGTGCGTTCCGCCGCTTGTGTGCGGCTACCGTCTCCCACCAGGAATTCCCTTCGGGACCCAAGTGGTTTGAGCGACGCGTGCACGCGAGCCATGCGTCACTCGGTGACGCAAAAAAATGCTCAAAACACAAACGCACACACAAAGGGACAGTTTTTTTTTGATAGACATGACTGGCAGCTAACTGGACTCTACTGCGAGCTCAAACCAACAACACACGGCAAAAGCATTTGGTTGCGAATAGCATTGTATACATCAAAAGGCACGTTCCAGTCTTTTGGAGCAGATATTCAAAGACTGAAGTTTACGTGCCTCGAAATGCGAATGTAAAAAGGCCACTGAGAGAAGGACGCTAATTGAAACGAACAGTTCTGCAACTGAAATGTGGGGCCACCGCTAAGCGGCCCAGTGATAACCGTGCGCAGCAGCTATAGCGACTAGAGTGCCTTCTGTACTAAGAGCAGCTTGTCAGTCAGCGGTGCACCTATGGCCAAATTGAAACATTTAGCAGCATCAGAGCCAAGCCGAGATGCCCATGCCGAGTCCTGAGCGATGAGAATCCATTCTTGCCGGGTAGCATGTGGCTGGAAGTGGAACGCCCATGAAGCATTCCAGCAGTTCTCTCACGGACTTATCGACTGATTGTGCCCAAGTTTTCGACGAATTATCGCCTCATTAGCCTAAAAAATTGCACTCCCCTCACACCCAAGGCTGGGCACGATACGCCACTGCTTGCAGGATAAACGCAGTGTACCTTTTGGTGTGCGCGAATTTTCGGAAGCGGGTTCCGGGGGTCACGACCGCGGTGTTCGGGGAGAAGTCCCGCCGAACCCCGTTGAGTTACGACGATGGAGCGGCTTCGTCGCGTGCAGCTAAAGAGGATGGCGGCATTATCGTTTAGAAGCGTGCGAGTTTTTGGGGGGAAACAGGCGAAGCCACTGACTGCGACAAAGGCTGCTGAATGTTTCCCAGGAAACCACATTAGGCGCTACTTTGCGACAACAAAGTGCACGGGCCTTTATGTCGAGGCCCGGCCCGGGGCCCGGAGCCCGCGGCGGGCCGGACCAGGCCGGCCCTTAAGTACCGGTAACAAGCCCGTTCCGATAAAGGCCCGAAAACTGCCTTAGGCCCCTTTTGTACAGGTAGATTGTTTGCCCTTAAAGGCGAGTTTAATGCATGAATCCCGACTTTCTTCACATAAAATAACCAGCCGCATGCCTCCCTATGCTTTTTTTGGCGTATTTTTCGTGAAATAGTAAAATTTCGACCATATTTATCAATTCTTCGAGCCCCAAACGGGCCCACCCAGGCATACCCTAGGTGCCTCCCGGCCCGGGCGAGACTAGGATAGAAAAATGGGGCCCGGCCCGGCGGGCCTGGGCCCGGTTGCACATGGCTGCTTTGCGACGTTTCGTCGCTGTGATTCCGGCCGTGAACTGTATCGAAACAGTACAAATCAAAGTCTTCCATTCGCAATGCAGGAGGGTGGTTTATTCCGAGTTCAAGACAGAAAGACAACGTATGTCTTTCTGTCTGGACAAAGAGGTACGACGACTCCTACAGCTCGCTGCGGAGCAGTCCGGCTCTATACGTGACGTCACCCGCGGTCAATCAAGGCCGACAGGCTCCACGCAGGACCGCCGCCGCACCGCTTTAGTGATGCGTTCGAATCCGTCTTTCACGCCAGCTTTGAGCATACGCATAATTGAGCGCCACAGTTATGGGAGACGGAGACTTCCACTCTTGTTGACTAATGACTTGAGTTACGCGACGTGGCCCAGCTCGCTGCCGCCCTGAAATCCTTTCGTATCAGCTGCTGGCGGTTGTCTCGGCAGAAACAATCGCCGCTGTTATGGGACCATAGGGGAGTTTTAAAATTTTAAAGCTTCTGCTTTTGAAAACCGACTTTAAGTTGGCAAAAATTACTTACCGTAAAAGCTCTAACATAAGACGCCCGGCTTCTAATTTTCGACGGTCAAAATTTCGGGGGGTTTCGTAAAAGTCGTAAAGGGCCCCCCTTTGGATTTCGCAAAATTTTTCGAAATTTTGGTGACAAAAAGTTCTCGTCTAGAATGAATAGTTATGGCCTAAAACGTATTCTAAACATGTCTCTGTGACAAGTCAACTTTGAAATTTTTGGCGCACGTCTTCTATTAGGGGCCGTCTTATATTAGAACACGTCTTATATTAGAGCTTTTACGGTAACACAGTGCAAGAAAGACGAGAAACGTGGTTCAGGATGAAGACTATATGTTTGTGTTGCGTA
This sequence comes from Aphelenchus avenae, assembly GCA_020875895.1. Taxonomy (NCBI): domain Eukaryota; kingdom Metazoa; phylum Nematoda; class Chromadorea; order Rhabditida; family Aphelenchidae; genus Aphelenchus; species Aphelenchus avenae. The sequence continues at coordinate 384,444 of JNEY01000058.1, forward strand.
CTAAAGTGCACTCTTATCTTTCAAAGAGAGTTGAACTCAGCCCGCGACAGCCGATACTGACGAAATTTTAGACGGAAATTTGGCAAATAAGGCCTAAGTTTGCTCTGGCGGCGGGCCATTTTACGTAGTGCTTGTGATTACGTAGTCAAACGCCACGGACCCTCCTCCCTCTGTAAGCCTTGCACACTTTCTGGAGCTCCCTATGCCAAGCGCCGGGCCGTGAACCATGGGACCGGTTCACAGCCTTGGCTAAACTTGTCGACGCGAGCCGATTTCCCCAGCCGAGCCGCGCTCCGAGCCGTGGATCTCGGCTTGGACCTCGGCACGGGTTGGGTCACCTCGGCTTGGACCTCGGCACGGGGGGTGTCGTCGCCAAGTTTAGTCTCGGCCCTGTCCACGTCACCGGGCGGACTACCTCTGGTGATCTGCTACTGCCGGAACCGTACGTTTGGATTTGGTTCGCTTTGCGAAGTCGATAAAAGTCCAGGAATCCGCGTCGGACGTACGAGCTTAACCAAGGATTCGTTGACGAACCGTTAAGAATTCCGTTGTGGCGCGCAAAAGAGAAACGCACCTTGTGGCGAGGATAAACACGGTGCCGGAGAAGCAGTAGAGCTCCATCATGGGGTGGTAGACGTAAGGTATCGCGACTATCCACGACTCGAATACATGAACGGCAAAGAACAGAAATAGCCAATATAAGGCACGCGTGAGCTTTACAACTGTCATGTAAACTGAGTAATCTAAATGAGTTATTTTTCCCTTAATTCGTTATATTATTATTATTTTCTCCAGCGTACCATATTTTTCAAACAGAGCCGAAAACAAATACCTTACGGGATCTGTTGGTAACTAAAGATACGACAAGGGGGTGTCTTACAGAGCAACCTCTTTTGCAGTCGTTGGTGCTCAGGGCGTTGAGCTGCTGAGGGAGCGTATTTTCGGATGCGCAAGAATGCCGCCATGCTCAGCCCAAGATCGACCAGCGTGAGCAGAGAGGAGAGAGCGCAGTTCGCGAAAAGCTCGATCTGAAACGAGCCAAAGTCTGCGTGCCGCCTGGCCCACAGTACAGTGCTTGCAGGGTTTTTTCAACTGTGGGTTGGCTTAGGTTCAGTCAGGTCCACCAGCTTCGGCTACGGATATCCATTAACTGCTCAGGTTTAGTATAAGTATATGTCTTGCTAGGAACAGTAATAAAAAAGTCTATAGTCCGGGGGGGGGGGCTAAAATCGACCATGTGCGGGGGCCGGGGGGGGGGGAGCTACATCATTCATTCCCTTCACTGAAAGGGCGGTTGCCAGGACTTTGGTTTAAAGGGGGCCAGGGCCGGAGGTCGGTAGGGGGCCGTGTCCGGGGACCGGAGGTCTCGGCCGCGCACATGGTTGCCTAAAATCACCGGATTTTAGATTCTTTGGGTGACAAGTACCGTTTCTACGGGATAACCCTGGTTTTGGGGAACGTGTCTTGGGTCACGGCTAAAATTTTAAAAAGCGATTTGGGTCACAGAAAAATTAAACAATATAATATTTAAATATCGAGTAAAATTTAAATTAACATATTAAAAAGGCTTAAGCGCCCATATCCACCTATAACGGCTATCAAATAGCTTACCACGGTCAAAATTTATGCATCTAGGGGTTCGCCAAATTCAGCTATGCTATGCACTGGCGCTTCGCCTACGATCGCGCTCATTATGTGCTCACGCTTCATTTATGTGGATGCGCTTAGTACGCATGACTGCCCACAGGCACGCAAAGCATCCCTCTAATGGTGCGACCCCTAAGAGTGCGGCCTGTGGCCGAACCAGGGGCGACTATAGTGTCCCCGGAGGTAAAGGATACGGTATATTGGTAGTACATCAACTTTGGACACATCCTACATTGTGTTCTTTGCTAACGCTGGACTTTCGGGTCCGGGTCCGGAGCAGGTCCCATTTTCAGCGACTGTGGCGGGTCCGGGTCCGATGGAGCCGGACCCGGAGACCCGGGACCCGGACGGACCCGCATTATGCAAATTCTCAGGAAAACTGGCAAAAGTTCCCTGAAAAAAATACTGGTAAAAAGGTGGCTCCCGTAAGTGCCATGTCCCTTTCACGTCCTTTAGCCTAATTTTTTCTATAATGCATGGTGGAAGTAAGATACCAATTGGCNGTACGACGAGATCGAGCGGCTCCTCATCGAGGAGTTCGTCCGCTCACACGACCGGAAGAAGCTGCGCGAGATCGCCGCAATTCTCTCCGAGTTCAAGGGCTTCTCGCAATGCCTCGACGCGTTCGTCGAGCGCATGCAGGTAGGCTTTGAGCACCGGACGTGAGCAGCTCAAGCTGCAACTGGAGCTGATAGCGCTGAATCCAAGCGGCACAAGCATGGGGCTAGCAGTTCAAGCCACGTTGGGCCTAAGTTAAGTTTGATGGCACAGTTTAGCTTAAAGACCAAAGTTAAGTTCGTGGTTTGCCGCTTTTTGATGTTTAGTATTAAGCTTAGGCCTAGGCCTAGGAACTACATGACATACTGGTCACGCAGCCTAGTAATCAGCGCTAGGTATACACAGCTAAGTTTAGGCCTAGGAATGCCAAGGGTGGGTTTAGGCCTAGGCTGCAGCTAACAAATTCTGGCGCTGAGACCAGGGGGGGGCTGGTTCGACGTTTGGCCATTCAGAAACTTCCAAACCACCCAAGTTTTCTCGAATCTTCGGTCCAAAGATCCGTCTTTCAGAACAGTGCCTTCCGCAGCGGGAACGTCTTTGACGACATTCTGGCACTGTGCGAGCGCGCGAATCCTATGCTCCACGAGATCTTCCCAAGCCCACAGCAGGTCATGCAGAAGCTGCTCCTCAACGTGTTCCACGGGAAACTGCAGGTAGGAGCCTGCTCATTCTTCCCGGGAATACACGTCCCTTTAAGGAGACCGTTCTTGCGAAACTCGAAGAGACCGAGGAGGACCCGGAAGCCTACCTCAGCAGTCTACACGAGCTCTACTCGAAGTATGTATGAAAAACAGAGCTCACTCCTCATTCTCATCCTCCTGCTCATCGCTTCTCCTTCATGCTCCTCAATCGACGCCATAAGTGGGCTTCAATATTAATGGCTTTGCTCGACTTACCGTGGTAAAAAGCTCACTCCTCACCGCCATTCCGCTCTTCCTCCTCATAGCACCTCCTCCATGTTCCTCATTCGACTCCACAAGTCCTTTCAGCATTCACGACCTCTGCTCGAAGCGCACTAGGAAATAGAGCTCTCTCCTGACCCGATTGCTCCTGTCCTCCTCGTGATAGCTTCTCCGCCATGCTCCTTATTGCATCCGCTACCTTTCTTGGGCCTCTTACCGGCGTCTTTTCAGGACGCTCAAGCTGCAGCACTCGCTGGAGAAGTTCCGCTCCGATACGGACCAGCAGTTTTTGACGACGCTGGTCCGCTCCATCTTCGGCGCGTACCTCTCGACGTACCCGAAGACGGAGCAGAAGTTCATCGACAACCAGTGCAACGCGGTCCTCGCGCGCTTCTACGACTCGAAGGGCCATCAGAAGAAGAACTTCCTCGGTGGCGGGTAAGCTGCCAGCCCAAAAGGAGCCCACAAAGAGTTTTTTAGCCTTGGCGAGCTCAAGCGAGACATTCAAGCGCGACTTCTCACCGTCGAGACCTACGGAGGCGAGACGTTCCTTTCCGAGGAGGTCGCTATAAATGTTCTGCAGGAGACGAAGAACGCTTTCGCGCGATGCAATATTGTATGTTTTGACTCATTTTTATAATTTTTGGAATCTACTTTTATTATAAAATCTATCTTGTAATCAGCTTAACTATAAAATATAAATATTAATCTATTTTAATTATAAAATTATTTTATTTTTATGCTGTTCTGTTCTATTTTTATGATATTATATTTACTTGTGTTTGCACTGAACATCCTACAACTTTGAAGCGATCTTTAAATTTTTTTGTATATTATATTTAGAGTTCCTAGCAAGAATATTATTTTTGGAAATTTCTAATCTTTCCCTTTCAGCTGTGCAAGCCACCCGAGTCCGTCCAGATGACCGAGTCCCTCTTCGACCTGCTCCTTCGCTATCTGTTCAAGGAGCACGTGGACTACGCCATCGAACTGGCTCTCGCCGGGATTCCGTTGGCGGAGCCAAAGACCGAGCCGCCGACGCACTTCTTCGCCGTCGTACAGCAGACGAACGCGATCACGCACCTGTTCGTGAAGCAGTTCGACGACTCCATCTACCCGCTAGTGAAGTAAGTACAAGAAAAGTGTGAGCGCGGCGCATGTCGCGTGATAAGCTTGAGCAACTTTTAACCTAGCTAGTAGCGGACGGTTAGCGTAGGTCCTTCTGGGGCCCGCCGTTAACTATAGACCAAAGATCGGCAAACGGCACCCATGCCGTACTGACCCATCTCGTATCGTAAAGTACGGTACAGGCATGGTACGTCCGTACCAAGTGTACGGTTGCGACCTTGAATAGTAAGCCGGCCGCCAAATATAGGCTCATGCGAGGAGCTCGTTGCTCAGACTGAGTCGATTTTGCCATATAATAAGCGGTTCATTAGTCAAGGTTAATCCAGTCCTGTATTTTTGTATACCAAAGGCCTGCTGATGCAATCAAGCAGATCTGGCATCAAACAGAGCACTTCGGGCGTGACGTTGAGCAACGTAGGTAGGAAACATTTGAGTAGCTTCAAGCATCTCGAGCAGGGCTGGGCAGGGCCTCGGGTCTCGGTCTCGTTTAGCCTCGGGTCAGGGGGGGGGGGTTAAGCCTCGGTCTCGGGAAAGAAAAAGTCTCGGGTCTCGGAATTTGCGAGTCTCGGGTCTCGACCCGCGAAAAAAAGTGCCCAGCCCTGATCTCGAGCTCTTATTCAGCAGCTCGGAGAAGTCGAAAACTCAGAGTGAGCTCCTTAAGCGCGAAGCTGAAAATGGCAAATATAGTTTTGTCACTTCGAAGCCTGAAATATAGCTCGGTGAATACTAGCCATCTAGGCAATTCTCTCGCTTTCAGGGACACGAACGCCGAAGAGATGGTGATCAAGCGACGGGACGCCACACTGGCCCACATCTATTCACAGCTGAACAAGGGCCTCGAGCGGCAGATCAACGCGATCGTCGGCTACATGCGGTTCCTGCTGAACACGGAGCAGAAGAAGGCGGACTTTCGGCCGGAGGACGAGTCGCGCGACATCACCACCATGTCCAACGTAAGCGCGAATAAGGGAACGCAGTGCTCAAGCCTGTGTGGCGTTTTGGAGATCATATAGGGCAGCCTAGTTGGCCTTAATTTGGTCGTTCTGCCGAAATTTCCGTTCCTCGTTCCGTCTGTACGACCCGTTCTACTCACTCAGTATTGTCTCTAAAGATCGTTAAAGGTAATGGTGGTACGCAGGGCTTTGCATTTTCCAAAATTCGTTTTCGTTTTCGTCCGACCAAAATGAGGATATTCGTTTTCATTTTCGTTCAATGAAAATCGTAGCACTCGCTTTCGTTCTCGTTTTCGTTCAGCGCAAATGAAATCGCTCGTTTTCGTTTTCGTTTTCGTCCGACGAAAACGAGAAAACGAACGTAAACGAAAACGAAAACTATACAAAAATCAGTCAAAATTTGCATTTTGCCGGTTTATCTCTCCTTTTCGCTTGTTCTCGTTTGGCGAAGTCGAGGTTCCGTCGTTTTCGTTCTCGTTTTCGTCCGGGCAAAATGAAGTCCTCGTTTTCGTTCTCGTTCTCGTTCAGCCAGACTGATGCTGCTCGTTTTCGTTTTCGTCCGACGAAAACGAGAAAACGAGTCCAGCACGGCTTCGATTTTCTGGCATTTTATAACGAGTACGGGCCGTACTCGAGTAGTAACGTGCCGTATTACGGCACGTGTCGTACCATACTGTCCGTACTACGGTACGGTGCGCGAAGGTTCAGTACGGTACGGGAGGGGTCAGTACGGTACGGATGACGAGTGACGATGCTTTTTGTTCTCCGTTCCGTTCTGCTCAGCCCCTGTCGATCTGCTGAGTAGCTCGCTGAGTTGGCTGCATATCATCCTTAATTGCTAAAGCGACCTGTTAGTCCGAGCATAGCCAGCTCAAGCGGCATGTTTAGCAGCAAGGCATGCTTTCATAATCCATTCCACACGCCACCGTACCGTGCTCCGTACCGTACAATACGGCACGATGCGGCAGTACGGGCCGTAATACGGTACGGTACTAGTACGAGCGTACTAATGTTAAATCTCGAGCCGTACCGTACTCCGTACTATCTTCATCCGCCGTACCGTAAGCCGTACTAGCCTGTCCCACCCGTATCGTGCTTCACACCGATAGTACGGCAACACGGTACGGCACGGTCGTACTACCTGTACGGATGCCGACCTTTATCGAGTACGTCAACTTTGGATTGGAGTGTTCAGGCCTTTCAAATCAGGAAATCTCGTCTTCCTTTAGGCCTGCGCCTCGGTGACGAAGTACGTCAAGCGAGCGGTGGACCGCGTCCGGGATAGCGTTGACGGCAAGAACCTCAGCGCGGTGTTGGAGGAGCTCGGCACGCGCATGTACACCGTGGTCCTGGGCCACATCCGCTCCTTCAGCTACAACACCGCCGGCGCGATGCTGCTCCTATGCGACATCAACGCGTACAAGTAAGCAGACCAAAGGCGTCAACAAACAAATTTCCTACATTGGTACCCAACGAAATTTCAAGTGAAAACTTTTTTACAAAAGACCGTCAAAAAACTTTGGCGAGCGGCTCTTAGCGGTATTAATAAGAAACATTTAGGTCTTTACTGTCTTTTTTCTGTATTTCTGGAGTAAACGAAAATCGACACGCGTAAACAGTTTTAAAATTTAAAAATCTGAAATTAAAACAAATTCGTGCATCCAAATTTGAAACTCATTAATAATGTTATAGCCCAGCAAAGCAAAAGGCTGCTTTTTACACCACTCTAAACCCATTTTTCCAGAAAATCCGTGGAGAAGTGGGGCGTGCCGGAGGTGCGGAGGAAGTTCGAGTCGCTGCACGCGCTCGCCAACCTCCTCGTGGTGGTGCCGGAGAACCTCAGCGAAGCCGCCGCGTCCCCGTTGCTGGCCGACATCGACCGCTCGCTCATCCAGAACTTCATTCAGCTTCGCCAGGACTACAAGTCCGCAAAGTTCTTCTCGTGATTCCGAACAATACGACCGCAGTTCACTTTATTTATTGGACTAATTTGCATAATTATTGACCTAAGAGCTTACGCTCTCGTTTCAATAAACTATCAGATAAGGCCTTTGAATTGGCGAGCTGACTCGCAACGCTAAGTTTCTGACGACTTTATGTTGTTGGCGATGTTAACAAAACTCTGGCAATAACGAAAATTTCTCCTAACAATTTCTCTGTTGACCTGTTGACGTCCGAAGATTGCCGAGGTGGTGGTCCCACTTTCAGTGCAAGCACAGTTTGGATGCCTATAGTCCGTCACCATCTCCAGTCTCAGCAGGGATGCTGGAACCTTGCGCTTGCGGATGCAGCTCTGCCGCTAGCCGCAGGTCGAGGAAGCGTACGTCTACAGTTGGACATTCTGTAGGCTCAGTCGCAAATGCGTTTGCAATTTTCGACAGGCATACATGCGGCTGCAGCTATTTGCAGTAGCAAGCTGAATGCGCTAGCAGGGCCGCAGGTGCATGTATGTGAGGTGTGAGTAGCCTGTCTGTCCACAAGTAATCCGGCCGCAGGGCCGCATCCGCAAGCCGCAGCCTAACGAAGTTCCATGAAGTGCCAAAGAACGTCACTGCGTTTCGGCTAGGCTTAAGTATTCAAAATTAAGTCGAGACTTTTGTGTTATACCCTTGGTCTATCGCATGCCGGAAGCGCAATGAAACTGTACTCAGCGTGCATTCACGTAAAAAGCACTTTATCGGAAGTACGTGTGACCCTTCCGTAGCAATTAATCATCTTTCTCTCGCGTCAACTGTCCATCGATTGCACACGGCGACGATTGCACACGGCGAGATCATCGACCACCGTTGCAATCATCAGAGAAGACCCGCCCGAAACCCTTTTTATATTACAGACCTGCGTCGGCAACCGCTTGTTATCATGGCATCGAACTCAAGCGACTCCGCTGAGCGAAAGCGCTACAAGGGCTTCGGGACGACGGCGATTCATGCGGGACACGATTCCTCACAATGCGACATGAACCAGGTAATCCTTGCTTAAGGAATGGACGGGCTTCGGAAGCGAACGGTTGCCTAGCGTAGCTTGACAACCACCGCTAGGCCGTATCCGAGACAGCTTGACTGGGGGGGGGGATCATTCCGCAAGTGGATGGAGGGATGGGTCTCGATAAAGCCAAAACACGGATAGGTCCAAAAATGGGTAAAATGTTGCTATTTGTGCGTGATTGGCGTTGCTTACCGATATCAAAGGTAAAAAAACCACCAAAGACTAAAAAAGGCAAGAATGTACCTTTACCCCACGCCACCCATCGAAATCTCGCAAAATACGCCGTCCAACGCTGCGCTCACAAGCTACCAAGCGTAAGATTCGTTCTATTAAGTGCGTCTTTTATGGGTTAGGCTGCCCACACAGTACATTTTAGCCCCGTAGGTTCCGAAAGTTTGTGAAAGAAGGCGGGATTGACGTCGTGGGAGCATTCTTGCCAGCCAAAATATGTATTAGTCGAAGGAATCCGTGGTTTAGGTTGTGCCCCCAATCTCTCTGAGCGTCACCTACCACCACGATGAGCCGGGCAAGCCGAAGGCGCACAAGTACAGCCGCTACGGGAATCCCACTCGAGACCTTGTGCAGGACAACATCGCGGCGCTGGAGGACGCCAAGTATTGTAAGCGCTTACCCGAAAACGTCGCGTCAAATTTACTCGAATGCGCCAAATAGTTCGTTGATTTTTTCCCGAAACGCTACGTCGCTTTAGTCCAAATAAACACAAAAATACGCCGATGAAAGATTGGTTTGAATCGAATAAAAATATCTTGCGAAGCATCATCTCAAAAATTTACTTTGATGTAGCTAACAAAAATTATGCTTTCTTAGCCCCAGTTATTTAGGCCGCGTGTACAGCTGTGGGATCGCTTCCTGCAATGCCGTCGTGGGTCTGCTCAAAACCGGTGACCACTTGGTCTCGGCGGACAACATCTACGGAGGTCAGCAAGCTTCCATCCACGTATTTTGTAACTGTGGCAGGCCACAACTGCTCAGAGGACAGAGTTTACCTGGTCATAGAAAAGTTGAAACTACCCCCCCCCCNGAAAATTTCTCCTAACAATTTCTCTGTTGACCTGTTGACGTCCGAAGATTGCCGAGGTGGTGGTCCCACTTTCAGTGCAAGCACAGTTTGGATGCCTATAGTCCGTCACCATCTCCAGTCTCAGCAGGGATGCTGGAACCTTGCGCTTGCGGATGCAGCTCTGCCGCTAGCCGCAGGTCGAGGAAGCGTACGTCTACAGTTGGACATTCTGTAGGCTCAGTCGCAAATGCGTTTGCAATTTTCGACAGGCATACATGCGGCTGCAGCTATTTGCAGTAGCAAGCTGAATGCGCTAGCAGGGCCGCAGGTGCATGTATGTGAGGTGTGAGTAGCCTGTCTGTCCACAAGTAATCCGGCCGCAGGGCCGCATCCGCAAGCCGCAGCCTAACGAAGTTCCATGAAGTGCCAAAGAACGTCACTGCGTTTCGGCTAGGCTTAAGTATTCAAAATTAAGTCGAGACTTTTGTGTTATACCCTTGGTCTATCGCATGCCGGAAGCGCAATGAAACTGTACTCAGCGTGCATTCACGTAAAAAGCACTTTATCGGAAGTACGTGTGACCCTTCCGTAGCAATTAATCATCTTTCTCTCGCGTCAACTGTCCATCGATTGCACACGGCGACGATTGCACACGGCGAGATCATCGACCACCGTTGCAATCATCAGAGAAGACCCGCCCGAAACCCTTTTTATATTACAGACCTGCGTCGGCAACCGCTTGTTATCATGGCATCGAACTCAAGCGACTCCGCTGAGCGAAAGCGCTACAAGGGCTTCGGGACGACGGCGATTCATGCGGGACACGATTCCTCACAATGCGACATGAACCAGGTAATCCTTGCTTAAGGAATGGACGGGCTTCGGAAGCGAACGGTTGCCTAGCGTAGCTTGACAACCACCGCTAGGCCGTATCCGAGACAGCTTGACTGGGGGGGGGGATCATTCCGCAAGTGGATGGAGGGATGGGTCTCGATAAAGCCAAAACACGGATAGGTCCAAAAATGGGTAAAATGTTGCTATTTGTGCGTGATTGGCGTTGCTTACCGATATCAAAGGTAAAAAAACCACCAAAGACTAAAAAAGGCAAGAATGTACCTTTACCCCACGCCACCCATCGAAATCTCGCAAAATACGCCGTCCAACGCTGCGCTCACAAGCTACCAAGCGTAAGATTCGTTCTATTAAGTGCGTCTTTTATGGGTTAGGCTGCCCACACAGTACATTTTAGCCCCGTAGGTTCCGAAAGTTTGTGAAAGAAGGCGGGATTGACGTCGTGGGAGCATTCTTGCCAGCCAAAATATGTATTAGTCGAAGGAATCCGTGGTTTAGGTTGTGCCCCCAATCTCTCTGAGCGTCACCTACCACCACGATGAGCCGGGCAAGCCGAAGGCGCACAAGTACAGCCGCTACGGGAATCCCACTCGAGACCTTGTGCAGGACAACATCGCGGCGCTGGAGGACGCCAAGTATTGTAAGCGCTTACCCGAAAACGTCGCGTCAAATTTACTCGAATGCGCCAAATAGTTCGTTGATTTTTTCCCGAAACGCTACGTCGCTTTAGTCCAAATAAACACAAAAATACGCCGATGAAAGATTGGTTTGAATCGAATAAAAATATCTTGCGAAGCATCATCTCAAAAATTTACTTTGATGTAGCTAACAAAAATTATGCTTTCTTAGCCCCAGTTATTTAGGCCGCGTGTACAGCTGTGGGATCGCTTCCTGCAATGCCGTCGTGGGTCTGCTCAAAACCGGTGACCACTTGGTCTCGGCGGACAACATCTACGGAGGTCAGCAAGCTTCCATCCACGTATTTTGTAACTGTGGCAGGCCACAACTGCTCAGAGGACAGAGTTTACCTGGTCATAGAAAAGTTGAAACTACCCCCCCCCCCATCCGATTGGTAGAATTTGACCAAAACACAGTCCAAAACTCAGCTCGGAAAACGGGCCGTTTTCATGGCTCTGCCGAGCCGATTGCCGAGCTGAGCTGACACCCTCTAGCGGATTGCCGAGCCATGAAAATCGTCCTATCGACTCGGGCCGGATCGGCCCTACGTCTCTACGTATCATGACTATTCGACCATCGAAATCCCGTACCAACTCAACAGTTTACGTCCTTAATTGCTGTCTTAGGCACTCAGAGCTTCTTTCGCGAAGTAGCCATCGAGCACCACGGGCTGGAGATCAGTTTTGTCGACTTTTCCGATCTCGAAAACCTCGCAAAGGCTCTGACCACGAAAACGAAGATGGTCTGGTTCGAGTCACCCTCGAATCCGCTCCTTGAGGTCGTGGACATCCGAACGGTGGTGGATATCGTCAAGAAGTACGACCAGGAGATCTTCGTGGTCATCGACAACACCTTCATGACCCCGTTCTTCCAGGTGGGGAAAAGGCTATCTCAAATCCCCTGTTTCCCTCAAGGCTCTGAGGGTTGAATACTTCACCGCAAGAATGTCGTCTGGTACAGAAAAACGGAAAAAGCAAAATTATCAAAATTTTTTGCATAAAGATATTTTTATTCATGACCAGACTATCGTCCGTTTTTTCCGCGCCGTCGGACACATTTCGAGGTTCCTTTCATCGGGACAAATTCTCGCCGTTCCCCGTGAATACTGGATAGAGTACGTATATTCCCTCTCTAGCGTCCGCTAAAATTCGGCGTCGACATCGTGGTGCACTCGGTGACGAAGTACATCAACGGACACACCGACGTTCTCATGGGCGCCGTCGTGACGAACGACGAACGCGTCGAGAAGCACTGCTTCACCACACAGCGAAGTACGCAACAATTGAGTTTGATATGTGAAGCAGGGTTCCTGCTTTTGGAAAATCCACAGAGGTTCAGGAGCCGCCTTCGGTACGATGACACTAAAAGAGGTGTTAGCCGGCTGTAAAAGCAAGACTACCGCGTAAGGATAAAATATCGTGAATATCGGCAGGTAGATCCGGGGTACACTCTATACTCACGGCGTCCCATTCCATACCACACTCCGTAAAGGACAGACTTCCCTGTCCATACAGACCTCACTACGTACCGGCCTATAATTGCCAAGGTTCGTGCCGTACCGTATTCCGTACTGACCAACACGAATGCGGGCGGTACGGAACTGTACCAAGACGGTACGGAATTCGTGCGCATGCTCCGTACCGACTATGGTATGCAGTACCGTGGGGGGAACACGGCCGTTTTGCGTGCCTTTCGACACTAAGACTACACGGCACGGCATCAACATTCGTGCCGTGCCGTGAGGCGTACCGTGCTAGGACGGCACGAGGCAGGGAACGGCACGTATCGTTTCACTGCCCGCTAACTATACGGTACGGCAATGCGGCTGGGCAGGTCCGCGTACCATGACCGCAGTTTCTGGTGCCGATCCCAGCCCCGTACGCAGGATTTCGAAATAGGGGGTGGCCCCTAAAATGGGTCAAAATGGCCTAGATTCACTAAAAAAACCTTAAATGGCATATTTAGCCCTCGTTGACAATTTTAGACCTATTTTAGCTTAAATTGTTACCAACTTTCTGAACAAATTTTTCTCACGGAAGCCCCCCGCCCCCTCTAAATACGGCCCTGGCCGGTCCCTGTGGTCAAACAAGTACCCAGCCCTGCTGCTAAGTGCAGTGAGAGATTTCGCGGTCCGCTAATCGAACGGTCTATTGTTACGCCTCACGAACTCATTTAGCCGGCGGTGCTGTGCCCTCTGCATTCGACTGCTACCTGGCGCTGCGCGGGATTAAGACGCTCCACCTGCGGATGCGCGCCCACATGGACAACGCACTCGCGACAGCTCACTGGCTCGAGAAGCACCCGAAGGTGGGGAAGGTCCTCTACCCGGAACTGGAGTCGCACCCGCAGCATGCCGTGCACAAGAAGCAAACGAGCGGAATGAGCGGAATGCTCTCGTTCTACCTCCGCGGAGGACGTGAGCAGTCGCTGAAGTTTCTCAAGGCGCTCGAGGTAATACCGGAGCCATGGTCCGCCTGGTTTTCCGACTCGAGCCTCAAATGCCAACTTGAACAAGCGAGCAGATTGCGGGGGGTTGTTCCAGTACTATTCAAGCCTGAGAAAAAGCCTAATTTAGTCAATTAATCTGAAAACTATTTTGTTCATTTTCATTTATCTATTTCGTTTATTTATTTTTGTAATTTATAATTTAATTTTGAGTCGAATTAAATAAAATAAGTAAATGGATAAGTAAATTTTAAATTAAATTTAAATGATCAAATTTATAAAAAAAATTTTGACGTTGTGCAGTCAAGTTCGCTGTTGTTGTCAGGGGTCTCAACTCCAAAACCGGGATTCAGGGCCTGCCGTGCCAAATTCAGGTGTTTTTCAGGGGCCAGGAGTCAAATTCGGGGGGTAAATCAGGGGGTATTTTTTCTGCTTTGTTTTCCAGAAATTTCAAGATTTACTGGCGCTCAAAAAAAGCACTTTTCAAAAGCATCTTTGAGCTTGCCGCTAGGAAAGCTCCGCACGAAAAATCCCGCCGTTGCAGTCGGAACATTTACAAATAAAACGTGATTTCCGAAGGAAATTGCGTTTTAGCCCGCCGCAGGCGAAGCCAACGACTTATTTCAGTGGATCAATGTGCTTTCTACACGAAAAAAAACTCAGTACACTGCAAAAATATGACCCTATACCCCCTGAATTTGATCGTGAAAATCAGGGGCAAGAGGCCAAATTCAGGGGGTACCCCCTTGATCAAGGGGGGTTTTGAGATCCCTGGTTGTTGTGCCCAAGCACGACCTTAAGCAGCAGCTCACGTGTACGCTTGAGCTACTCCAGGTGCTTCAGCTTCGGAAGCATATACCTGGGCGGCTTGCTCACAGCTTAGACTGCCCAAGACGATGCTTTCGCTGCTCAACTTTAAGATTAATCTACTGGGACCAAAATGATGGCTTGGCTCTGTGATTGTTTCTTGAGACCCACAGGTCCATCTTGTGGTCATTTTCACCTCGGCCTTTAGCTGTTCAAGTCCGCTGTGTCTCTGGGCGGCTACGAGTCGCTGGCGGAAGCCCCTCGCATCATGTCCCAACCGGTGGCACCCGACGGCACGCATCAACCGGGCGTAACGGACAGCCTCATTCGGCTCTCCGTGGGCTGCGAAGACAAAGAGGACCTCATCGAGGACCTCAAACGAGCGATCGAGATCGCCTTCGACGAGTGACACTCGCTATTTCCAGCGGCTTTGCCTAGTTTTTACAACGATGAATAAAGTCGATATTTACATCATATCCCGGATCGGTTCTTTAGCGGCACAAGGGCTCTAAGGCTGACAAAATTTTCATGCAAATACGTCGAACAGCTTCGAGCTTGAGCTGAAGGCTGATGGCTTCTCGATTATTACTACGAGAAATTTTCTTGAAATTTTATCAAACGGCAATGAGGGAGCTTTATGGTAGAATGCCATGCTACGGGTACACATGCGTGCAGTGCGCATTACAAGAGCACGCAATTGGATGATTCAAAGCGACATCGTCGAACTGAATCAGGGTTGGGCAGGTCGAGTGCCCGGTACCGGTCGTCATAAAAGTCCATTCCCTAGCAGATTTATGCTGCTGGGGGCATAATCGTCACCTTTTTCACACTAGCACAGCACCGTCGTCGGGGCGCACGTTTTGTTTTCGACGCGAT
>JNEY01000059.1:34249-45045 GCA_020875895.1 Aphelenchus avenae
GGTTAAGTGGTTTAATTGCTGTGAGTCCCCCCCCCCCTTAACGCAAGAGGTTCCAAAGGCTAAGCATGCATGTCCCTTTGAAAATTTCCTTTCCCTCCCACTTAGGATTCTTAACGCAACACATGCGAATCCTAACTAGGTTTATGAATCTGAATCAGAGCACGACGGTATCAAACATACGCGAGCAGCTCCCAGCCTTTTTCGACGGTAGTGGCAGCTACACGCTGCATCGACTTTTTGTAATTCTGGGCAGCGGCGCTCGATTCTGCCCTCAAGTCACATGCTTGTTGACGAAGCAAATCCAGGCAGCTCATGGCGGGAATGTAGAAGACAAGTATTGGCGAAAGCAGCAGCTATGCGCTGGATTGTCGCAATGATAAAGGGTTTCGAAAGCGGAGCTTTTATTGATGTCGAGCGCCTTCTGGAAAAGATAGTTCATCGAACTTCTTTAGTCTTCGTTGGAAAGGCACTTAGTGACTGCGCCGCTCTAGTTACCCAGAAGAAATACTTAATGAGCTCGTGCTCCTGTTTTGCTATTCGTGTCGGCCTTAGGCTAAACTGATCATGGATCGTCCGCCGAAGCTTCGCGCACTCAAACTCGTTCCGAAGCTCTATGGCTCTTCAGTTAGCGTCCATTACCTAGCGCAAGATGTGCGGGTAAGCTCGATAAATCTTCTAAAAGTCACTTGCCTCCAGGAGTAATTAACCGTCGGTTTTGACTAACGATCCACGAAATCGATGACATTAATCGCTGACTCAAGCCCAGCTACTTTTAATCAACATAGGGTCAAGTGCGCTGTTTAAGTGCACGGCACCAGCCTCCTTCCGGTAAGATGCAACATCTGCTTGCTAAATTTCACTTTGTTCGCTAACTAACGAAATCCGCAATAGTGGAATTCGGGAGAGTTGTCGTCCATTACCTAGCGCAGGTTTTGATGGTTTTGTCGTAGTGGAGTTATTAGCACCAAGTAGCGTCTGGAAGCAACTTCAGCACGTATTAGTGGTCTAGCGTCAGCAGCATCGAAGCACAATTGCACATTAGTGCAGCAGGAATTTATTCAGCGACGAGTGATGCACGGGAGCGAAGTACAGCGACTGAAAAGACGGCCGTCTAGCCTCACGAGCAAGTCAATAACAAGCGACCGTAGGACATTGGCGAGAGAAATCCGTGCGAGAACCACAACTCTGGCGAAGTGCACTCACAGCTGGACTCACAGCTGACTCACAGCTGAAGAAAACGTCTGGAATGGGAAGAAAACAACGAGAAACAGAGAAACGTTACACCTTCAGGCAAACCAGGAAATAATTAGTAAAAATTGGAAAAACGTATTTCACGGTTTTCCACACTGTTTCATGCATTAAAGACGGAAGTCTACTTAATTATGCTTCATCTGTGCCCCTGGATGGACGTACTGACGTACTGCTACTTTTGTCGGCTGCCCAGTCTACCGCCGTTGTAAGCGCCATTCACGCCTTTTCCTCTGCGTAAGGAAGCGTTTGAAGTTTCTTCTATTAAGCAGTAGAATCTGGTTGTTGTGATGCGATTTGCTAAGCACGGATAACTTTCAAGTGAAACACAGAAGTTCCGTGTCTACAAGGAGGCCATTTAAATACCGAATTTTCAACCACGAGGTATGAAAAGGGCCAACAGCGTCATTTTATTCTCACAGTTTAAGCCAACGCACCTACGCGAACAGCGGGTGATCAATGAAGCACTTTCGCAAAACCGATCTTGGCCGAGTCGTAGTCGAAGAGGGTGCAATAAGGACGTCCAAAAGTGGACACAAGCGTCCACTGGTCTTCGATGTAGTCGCCCGCGTCCAGCATCAGCGTGCACAGGCCTGGCTTGTTGCTCGGTAGCTAAAAGGGAATGTTCTGCAGGTGTTTACGAGCTTTTATAGCTTAAATTTAAATGCAAGGGAAAGCATTTGCGGAAATATGTTCCCTTGTTTTTAAAATTAAGACAAATTTTAATACCAGAGGAGCAAAAATCATGGGACTAAAAAGATTTAGCGACAGATAGTCCACCTGTCGAATATAGTCCTTGTCGGGCAGACGGTACTCGAAACTGCTCAGTTGGAAGACCATGTCGGGTAGGGTACCGATTTTAGAGCACGGAAGCTGGTACGTGTCCGACTTAAAGTCGTACTCGGCGCCCGTTTGGACGACGACGTAGTCGACCACATTCGGTGGGGCCGTGATTAGCGCTGAGGTGGCCTAGAGGATGACTACGGTTTGCCGCTTGACAGCAAAGTTCTTACCGTAAGAGAACCTGAAACGTTCGATGCACTAGACCACCGGCCTCCGGTACCGGACCCGGGGCCCTGCCTGCCCAGCCCTGCTTATGTGGCTTACGTGGTAACGTCGAAGCTCCATCCGCTGTAGGGCACCGACGGAACGTTCTTCCACTTTTTGTCGCAGTTCAGCGTGTCGACTCCGCCAAAAGTGACTACTCCGTTGAGCTCAGCGTTCGAGGTCTCTTTGCTGCAAGATATGACTTCACACATTAGACTACGAAAGAAGTGGTAGAACCGATCTGAAAGTGACTTTCGGTTCGGTGTTTCCTGACGTTTGGAACACGACGTTCGGTTTAGCCTTTTTAGGCTTGACGGCAGGAATGCTTTGTTTCTGGCGCGTCCGCAATCCGAAAGAAAGCCCGCTTCGCGGGTGGTTTATCCTCCTCTACAGACAGTGTTGCTGAATTTCCACTTACTTCCGTCATTTCCATTTCCATTTCCAAGAATTCTTTTTCCAGAATTTCCATTTCCATTTCCCACTAGCTATTTTTGGTACCATTTCCATTTCCACAATTTCCGCCATTCATTTCCTACTGAACCGTTTTGATGGGTTAAATGACGATCCGACAGTTAAACACAGCGTCAAACACGCAACGCAGCTAGCGAGAAATGTTTTCGTTGAGGTGGTACATCAGCTGTCATCCAGGAGACTCCCCTGAGTGCGATTCTTCTTGCCGACAACAACCAAGCCGGCTTGGCTGAAGCATCGTTCAGTCGAGGCCGAAGTTGCAGGCGCAGCGAGGTATTTAAGAGCCACCGGGTGGTCTTTCGGGTACTTCACCTATCTTTCTGAACGCCGCCAATCGAGACGGCCCGTAGCGCGGAAGTATTGGTAGAACACATCGTTGATGTACTCCTTTGCCTCCGTAAGCGATCGCTTCTGTGTCACGGAGTCCGGTTCTGCGAGCTCAGACGCTTCTCAATCTTGCGCTTTTTGAGCATCATCTCCTCGTAGTCGTCGTCGTCTGCGCCCGTACATTCCGCGTCGCAGACGGCTTCGCTCGCGTCTTCGTTCCTCATGCGGTCGGCTATCAGACGACAGATAGAGTCGCTGTCTAAGTCCACAAGAAACGCCTTTGACGGCGTTACGAGGACTCTTGTTCCGGAGCGGTGCTCTTTCGTTTTGGCTGGGACTGCGTCGTACCGCCGTGTCTCGAGACTCAACATCCTCATATTCGACAGTGTGGTAGAACTTGAGGTGCTTCTTAACATTACCGGCATTGTTGCCGGCTAACATTGCACGTTGGCTTCCGTCAGGGCAAACTCGCAGAGCATAGCATCCGGGAGCTTTTTGAAGTAGTCCCACACTGCTGATGGACGAGTAGTCATGGCCGTGTAGTGTGTCATTCTCATTCTGCTGACAGCTATGTGGCAAAGCGACACTCGCTACCGGTAGGGACGCTCAACTCAGCGTGACGGCTACAGAAAATACGGGAAATAGCACATGTTGGAAATGAATGAAAATTCGGTTTTCGAAATTTCCATTTCCATTCATTTCCCACTACCGAATTTTGCCGAAATTTCCATTTCCGTTTCCCATTAGCGATTTTCGTAGCATTTCCATTTCCGCAATTTCCATTTCCATTTCCAGCAACACTGTCTACAGAAACAACAAAACGTCCTGAATAAATATTTATTTTTATTTTATTTTTATCTATAAATATTTACGTTTATTATTCGATTATTAGTTTATTATACGTTTATTTACCGTATTCTACGGTACGGAGTACGGTACGGGGGTCATGCTCAGTACGGAGTACGGTACGGCATGACTTTCTGGCTAAAAATGCACTAGTACGGGCCGTAGTACGGCTTTAATACGGGCCGTAGCGTATTCCGTACCGTAGAATACGGTACGGAAATACGGCATGGGGGGTCAGTACGGTACGGAGTACGGTACGGGGGGTCCGCGTCTAAGTATATTCTAGCTCTATTTGTCGTTGGTAAACATCAGCCGCCGTTTGCTCAGCCCTAAAGGCATCACCGAAAGGCGTATTTGTACAGGGTCGCAGACTGTAAAAGACGCTCATATTCCGCTCGATCGATGCGGCGGAAGTTTGAGGAAGCTCAATCTCGAAAGCATCAAAGCGGGACCTCGTAAAAATTAGCGAAAATTTTTAGACGGATATGCTTACTTCGGTTGTAGTCCCTCCACCACGGCATTCCACCGCCCACTGGAATCACGCATGGCAGATTACCCCCCTCCCTCGTCCAAAATGGCAAACCTGTTGAGCACTTTCAGTTTGCAGTCTCCGGTCAAACTTCATGAGAGGATTCGTACCGGGCGTTCCCAGCGTCACGTCAATGGTGAACACTTCGTCGCGAAAGACTCCGAAGTCGTCGAAAGGTCCCGAATCGGTAAAGTTTCGGGACAGCGGTTGGGTCGAAGCAGCATGAGTCCGCATATAGCGTCGGGATGCGCTATCAAGATGACCGGTTTTTACCTTGCTAAACATTCTGGATGCTTAGATGCAGAGGTTGTCTCCAAACATGTGCACTAAGGCTTGTCTATTGTCTAGTAGAATGCGTGCTTACCCGGGCGTTCCTTGCGCACGAAGCGGCCCAGCTGGGCGCGAACGTCTTCGCAGAGGCAGCTGTATGACCCCGTCATCGTTTCTTGCCGGAAGGGCGACAACGTAGATAATGAGTGACGTTAGGAACAGTAAGGCTCTCATCCTGCCCGAAGTAAGCCGTTGACATGCGGCACCTTCAGCGCTTTTAAACAGTCATTACAGGAATTTAACTTCGGCGAGCAAAGAACGTTTTGGGAGAGGCCAACTACGCTAAAAGCCATTTCTGGGCATTTCTCCTAGCGTAATTGTTGACATCGGCTGATAAACTTTAAGCGGGTGCACTACAGCAGCATGCGTGGCCTGTTATTAGTGAGCAAGAGAACGCTATGGTTTCGTCGTTCTAGTTGAGTTCCGTTTCGTTGGGCCATGATACAAACCACGATGATAAAATGACGCGATGTCACCCAACCTATAATACGTTGTGGCTGGAAAAAAACTAGGAGGATATTACTCGGGACTACTGATTAAACATCGGTTCCAGGCGTCTTTTTGCCGTTTACGTTTTCAACTATTACAATTCCATGGGTTATCACCGAGCATCTTTTAGCGGAAGTGCACTAAATGACTCGCTTTCCAGTGCCTGCCTACTTCCGCGATGCAAACCTGTCAACCGCCACTGACCGCTCTGTGGAAATGCCAAAACTCCTACATACCAGGGCTGGGGATTTGGATTTGGATTTGGAAAACCGGAAAATTGGTCGTTTTGCTTTGGATTTGGATTTGGATTTGGTTTCGATTTTGGAGGTTGCTTTGGATTTGGTTTTTTTTTTGGAGGGTCCCCAGCCCTGCTACATACAAGGACTCAACTGCTAATGTAAAAGAGACAAAATAGCGTCATCAACAAGTGGTAATCCGGGGATGAGGTGGGTAGCCGATGTCGAAGCGTCCATGGAAAGGTATCTACACGCTGTAATAACTCATAAAGAAAATTGGCCGGGACTATAAGGTTTCCGAGGATTTCACAGAGAAGCGTATCGGTCTGGAACCTGTAACCTCCGTCCCGCTTCAGGTAAGTGCTTGTGCGCTGCAATTCGAGGAAGGTCCGTACGAAGTAGTAGAAGTTGGCGATAAGGCTTGCAAACGATATGCCCGGCAGGAACGATTCGTATGTCTTAAGCTCAGCGTCCCTCAAAGCGACGACTCGTCGCAGCGCGAAGAACTGCAGCCATCCGACAACCTGCAACGTGGGCGCACAGAAAGGCCTCTGGACAATGGACAAATATTTATGTCTTTCAAAAGTAGAAAGACGTAAATAAACGGAGTCACATAATAATTTTAAACCACCTATTCTCCCGATTCCTTCGCATGGCCTGGCCTAGTTTGAAATGTGAGACCGGTCGCAGCGCAGTAAAATTTTGCAGATGCGGGATTTATAATCGAAATTTCTAAGTCCATGTTGTGCACCAAAGCAGCATATCCTCGAGAGCACGCTGATTTAAGCCAGCCATTTGACCGTTTAGCATTTAACTTAGGCCCATTTGTTGTACGTTTTCTAGCTTGGATTTCTTCGGATACGTCTACCTAGTTTCTTCGTTTTCTTTTCTGCTGGCCGTGTGCAATTCAAAAGCCGCTTACCAACGCCATCAGGAAAAGAAATTAGTCGTGCAAAGAACGTTTTAGGAGTGGCTAATTAAGCTAAAAGAAACTTCTGTGCGGTTCCCGTGCCCAAATTTTGTTGTAGTCTGATGATGATTTTTGCGGGTGTGTTAAAGGCATCGGGCAATCGATCCGTTATCAGTAAAGAAGAGAGCACCGTGATTCTGTCCTTATAGTTGAGTTCCGCTTTGTTAGGCCGTGACATCGGCGGTCAGGAGGCTGGCTACAAGAGAAAGACTGAGCTTCGCTTTGTTTAACTCAAGTTCACTTCGCCATATGAAACAACAGATGTTATGAATCGGAAGCCCAGTGGCAAGATGAAAAACGCCAAAAGTTCAACGGTTCAACGGTTTTATGTGGTTCACAACAACCGAATCGGATGATAGCAAGCGTAAATCAAGTAAGGTCTTGCATGCAACTCCCTTTACTACCAATGCACACGAGAAAAAATAGCTTCCTCAACAAGCCGTAACTGTGGACTGCGGCGGGTAGCCGATGTCGAAGCGTCCCATCGGAACGTATCTGAAATTGTATGGCTTCGTGTGTGTCTTAAAGCTTCTGGTATGACATTTCTTTTACCTCATAAGTACGTCCGCCCACAGTCCCACTGTAGTGAAATCGTAGAGGAAGTCAGCAGGAATCACCAGATTTCCGAGGGGCGTATTGGGCGGGAAACTTTAGTCTCCGTCCAATTTCAGGTAGGTGCTGCTGCGCTGCAGGAAGAGGAAGGTCGCTATGAAGTTGTAGAAGTTGATAATAAAGACTTGCCAACGCTATGTAAGGCAGGAATGATTCGTAGGTTTGGAGCTCAGTATCCCTCAAAGCAACAATTCGTCGCAGGGCGAAGAATTGCATCCACGCGACAACCTACAAACGTTGGCGTGGATGTAGTCGCTAGGTGATGTGCGCCCAAGACGATGAACCTCTTCTGGTCTGACGCGGTCTTGACAGTCTTGGAAGCTCGCTTACCACCGCCATCAAGTACATAGCGGTACGCCACCAGGACAAGAAGGACGACGCGTAGCCGGACACCCGCAGATTTTGCCAGTTGGTCACCTCCACCAAATAGCCCAGACTCACGGCGACGCGCGAGCCCAGTGGTAGTGTCGTATCGCCACGCGCAGCCGCTTTGTGCGCCGAATCCAGCTTCTCCGACGGGACTAACTGCAGCCACAGAAGTGCCTAAGGTAGAATAGAGGGGATTAGACACTGACAAGTCTTCAGCTTTGGACTGTACTTTTGGAAAGATTTGTACTCAGTACTCAGTGTACGAACCGTCCTCAGTGTACTGTACGATTTTACGAAGTCGCAAAACAGTTACGGGTACGGATCTTTTGGCAGGATGTCAAACCTCGCCTTACTTACAGTTGTGAAGAGAACGACCCCAACGGCATGTCGAAAAAATTCTAAAAGGCACAATATTTCGCTTTTAAAGGAAGAATATTTTCTCACAGAACAATGCGCAAGATCAACATACGCCCTACAAGCGCAAATGGATCGTATCCAGCCACTTTCCCATCATAAACGAAGTCCGGAGCGGGCGGTCCGGACACCAGCGCGTCGTACAAGGCGGAGAACAATTCCTCAACGAACACGAGCACAGCGAACGTTGTCAGCGACAGGAGCGCGGAGTGCCAGCACTTCCACTTCATAACGGATTGTGTAAAGTTGACCACTGAGCATTTGAACAGGGCTAGCAGGGGATGTACGCATCGACGCAGGCTATACACAAAGCCCTAAGTTGTGTTTATGGATAGTCCACCGGTACAGCTTGATCACCATAAATGCGAGAGCGGGAGGGCTTCGCGGAATCTAACCTACGACAAAATATCATGATAATATTGGCTCCGAAAAATGGAAAAATGCTGATATTGGCATGGCGGATGGGCGACATGCATAGCCCAGAAAGCGCCGCCCAAACCATTGGCTCAACCAGAGCCCACAATGCTTACCGATGACGTGTTCGAAGATTGCTTGGTCCGATGCCCACCACCACCGCACGCGAGCCAATGAGCGCCCAACAACACAAGCAGATACTCCGAAATACAGGACATTGTGGCCGCCTCTAGCAGGTTCTCGTAAGCGTAGTACCACGGCGCTTGTATCCCTCGAAAATCCCGATGGGGATGGCAGGTGTAGTTCCTCACGTCGGCGGGGCACCAAAATCGGTTGCGATCAGAGTGGGAACAGATTTCCTGCAAGCTAGATATACCAGACGTACGTTCCTTTTTCGTGTATCAATCAGTATCAGGCTTGAGGGATGTTAATCACGATTCGTTTCACAGCTTTAAACTGGTTCTCGATTCCAAATATACAAAACGACCGAAACGGTCCAGAACATGTTTGAGATTCCCATGGGTAGTCAGCCAGTCAGCGAACAGAGGATTCAATGGAGCGGGATAGGCCGGTTTCCATTCCAAAAAGGGCGATATAAAATGCCAAATTCCGATTTTCACCCACCCGAATGTGTAGCAGGCACCTTTAAGTGAACGTAGCCTTCTGGACAAGAACCTTGACCCAGACGATCGCGATGGACACGTTGATCCACGTCCGGACGGCTAATCGTGACTCCACCTTACATCGACAAGTCCGTGTGCACATCGATGAAACAAGTAAAACCAAGCCACTAACGGGAAAATCGTCATTAGGCCGCAGTCCATAGCGTCGATGGCAAGTTTTAACGGATTGCTTTCGATAACATCGACGATTTAGTCGCAGTCTAAATGTGTTTGTTCGATCGTCGGTATTTAAAATAACGGCTATGATAGCCCCTACCTTTGTTCGCCACGGAAAGAACACCCGAAGAGACGCCGACGCTGAGAACAATGAGCGTGACTAGCGTTTGCCCGTGCATCTCATTCTTGCGTAGTTTCCTGGCGGAACGTGATGCTACCATCATAAACGCAAGCATCGAGGCCATGGTGGATATGAGCAAAATCGAGCATGCCTAAACTGGGAATCAACGGTAACCATGTTCGACGAGGCGTAGCGGATGTCGGATAGCTAGTAGAGCTAAAGTGGATATGGCAACCGTAACGGATTAAAAATTGCGTTTTTGAATAAGTTTTAATCTACCCTTTTGGTTGAAAACTCCTTTCAAATTCTGAGACATCAGGGAACAGCTTGTGGATGGATCGCATGCAAAGTGGCCGCGCACATTTGCCTTTGGCCCAAATCTTACCGACCCCTGGCACTTTTGTACTAACTCTTTTATGCCGCATTGGGCTAGTATGGGCCTGCGTAGATGGAACTAGCGGCTAGGCCGCGCTTCGCGCGGCCGACGCCGCTATCTAAGGGTCTTGTCTTAGATACTTTGGCAAGCCCATGAGTGCTTTGTACATTATGGAATAAATGTTATGTTCATTTGAATTAGCGTTCAATTCTAGGAACGTGTGCAAGTTTCAGATGAGTGAATGAGTAGGTGCGAAAAAGGTCCGAGCGTTCAGCGAGGACGTGAACGCCCCGCGACAAGGGCCTAGTGTATACTAAAAAATTCAGATTAGATTTCCACTGTTGTGAGTTGATTGACTTTGGAAATAACCAACAGCGCTTTAGTTAAGAAGGATACGCCTGCTGTAAAATTGTTACGACCGTATCTCGGCACAGAATGGTCCGATCTGGCTCATATTTTCAGAATTTGTCGAGGTAACTACTACTACATGTTCACAATGTTTGATCCTTATTGCACCATTCTGCAGCGAGATACGGCGTCGGCACATTTTAAGCCAGCTGGAAAATTGGTACGACCGTATCTCGGCCCAAAATGGTCCGATCGGGCTCATATTTTCAGAATTAGTCGAGGTAGCTACTACTACAGGTTCATAAAGTTTGAGCCTTATTGGGCCATTTTGCACCGAGATGTGATTGCACCGATTACTGTAACTGTACTTACTGTATGTACAGAAAAACACACGACGGATTCGGCATCCTGACCATCGAAAACCACCGAGTACAAAAAATCGTGCCTCGAATCCGTTGGGAAAGGGTTTAAATTGCCCGTGACAGACATATAACAGCGCTTTAGTTAAGAAGGATTTACTTCAAAACGCCTAAGGCCAACATCCCCAAGGCGCGCCGGTGAGCACGACGTGTTCACGCGTGCCTTCGCGTATTTACGTGTTTGGGATGTGCACCCACCAAATGTTCACTCTATGACAGCCGAGCTTCCTTACCAAGGTGTACAGGTGGAGATAGTATGCAGTATCGTTCCTGCCCAACAGTGCGATTAGACTGGCGGAAATGCAAATCGCCATTAACGCGTAACACTAAGTCCACAATTGATTGCGGCCGCAACCGCCGCAACCGCCGCAATGCGCCACCGCAAAAAAGG
>JNEY01000059.1:49221-76692 GCA_020875895.1 Aphelenchus avenae
GAACGCTATTTTTGGATTCCGCATGCAGGAAAACCCCCTAGGACCGCAAATCAGACGGAGTTTTGCCTTTTTGGTCGCATTGGAAGCATGCTATAGCGGGCCCGCTATGGCATGTAAGCAGCAGCAGGGTGTTGAAATTTTGAGAGGTCATAACTTTTTTTTTTAGCCAACCGATTCGACTGAAACTTTCCAGTTTTAAATAACTTTAGAAGCCCTATCGAATGATGCCCAACTCGGCGTGATTGCAGAAACTTTTTTCCGAACAAGGAACAGCGCTTTAGTGTATAAGGATTGTGTTGCGTGATTGATGCCGCCGCTTCTTGACAAAGGACAGCGTCTCCCTTTCTCCCAGTCTTCTTGATGCGTGCTAACAGGATTTCAATTTCAAAAAATTTGTTGTTTGTGAAACGTTAGCGGTCCCATATTAAAGTTATGTTTTACTTTTTTAAGTCACGTAGACTCAGACATGTTGTCACAAAAAAAGCTCGTATAGTATAGCACTATTTTTATAATCTAGGCCATTCTCGGCTTCTTCGCGCAGTTGATGATGGCGCTCTTCTACACACACCCTTCTACACAATCGACACCTACTACAAGGGACTTGCGGTGCACATTCAAGCCGCGTTGCCCTACGTCACGGATTTGCTCTCTCTGGGCGGATCCGCATGCTTGCTACTTACCAGGTTTCTGCTTCTTATGAGGACTTGTGTAATTTTGCAAAACTTTAGTTTTAGCAAACATTCCGTATTTTTCGGAAGCGTTCAATTTCCTAGGAGAAAGTTACTAAAATGGGAAAGTGCTTCGAATACTTCGCCAGAGGAGGGCAATCTGCTGGAACGCTTCCGGCTTGTTCTCATTTATTAGGCCACTTCTTAAGAGTTTAAAATTATTTTATATTATTCTATGTAAAACATTTTAATTATTATTTAAAAAAATTAAGAACTAGAGATTTCAAAACGTAATTCGTTGTTTCAGCAATACGTTTCGACGCAAGTACCTCGAGTTCTACGGCTTTGGACATGGCCACGGCAGAGACGGCTTCACAGCATCGACGACAAGAGTAGAGCTCGTCAAGTCGAGCCCGCAGACGGAATGCAAGCCTACGAGTATCCGTGCCGCTGTGGCGACGAGGCGCGTAACGTTCGCATAGCGTTATCGACCTTTTGTTCGGCTAGAAGTAAGCTTCCCAGTCATGTCTCTGTGTTGCTCGCCCTATGGCGTTTTCTTGATCATTATTAATTTGTGAAAGCATGGTTGCCTTCCGTCCTACCCCGTGGCCTAAACTGACCAATGACCGCACGCAACAGCGAATGCCCTACCTCAGTTGATCCCTTTCATGAACCACCCGATTTGGCTATAAACGGCCCATATCAGAGATTGAGCGCTTTAGCGCCCTACGACTTGTGGTCTTTTGTTTGAATCCCTTCGGTCTTGCAGTGCTTAGGGAATTATTTGATGCAAAAATAGCGTCTTAATGGTACGTCGTTGCGAGCACATGCTACTTGATCCTACGTTAAACAGTGGAGTGAAATAGGCCGTGCTGTTGTTTATAACCACGGTATCGTGTAGTTGTTTGACAAGCTAACCATAAACTAGCATCAAATACCGGCGAGTGCATCCCGTTATATTCTTGCTGCCACCGGTAGGATCCTATCCGGCTCAATAGGGTCGCTTTTTTCCACCGATGTCTTGGTGTAACACTAGTTTCGCCGGATAAAATGAAATACAGGGGTTTTCATTTCTCTGTCCCCTGGTTTTCAGTGGACGTGAACTAGCGCTAAACGCCTGCGATACGGCTATACGCATCCGACACCGCTGGACGAATGTGATGCCGCTAGAGTCCAAACATGCTGCAGTAGAGCGAGATCGGCAACGACTAGACAAAGACAAGACCAGGATTTAGTGGAGGGTTTGAAACGAGTTTCCCGTCCCATCCGTGCATGCTCAATGTGAACGCCCGGACAACGATAACTCAAGTTATCGGCTTTTCGTCGTCGACAGCCCGCTGGCGCGAGCATACTGCACGGTCCACAACGTTGTGAATCGGTAGTTTGGTCTCGCGAAAGAACTACGCAGCCTAACTCGCCTCAGAGAAGCACAATTCTGAGCCCCATCACTCTTGGCGTACGAGTTCCCTAGATGTACTTGCAGCAATAAAACACGGAAAGACAATGTTACACTGAGAAGTTATTGAACGAATACACGGAGTCTCTCGTTGACGCATGCTCAGCCATTCACTATCACATGTTTTTTCCCGTAGTTTCCAGAACGACGCATTGAACGTATGCTTTATTAGGCGGACTGTCTCAGGTTACCGCATCTGAATACGGAAATGCTGTATTTTGTCTTTTTTATGGTCATATAAAGTCATCACAGAAACAATCAAACAGGAGTCGTCAAAGTTGTGCAAGACTAGTGATGATGCCGAACGAAATGACTGCGGCAAGTGACGCCTTTGTTCTCGTGCACTTGAACGTAACTTGCAGCTTGGTTTGTGAAGTGTTCAGCCAAACAGTACACTATACCGCTGATCTAGCTAAGACCCTGTAAGGACGCCGAACATTAGAGCTCGGCCCTAACTTGCACCTAGAGTGGGCCCGGCCCCTTACAAGGTTGTCTAGCAAACAGTTGGTACTCACGATTAACAATTTCCCTCCTCGGGAGCGTAGTGCCGAATAACTTCCACTTCACCAGAGTCATTGTAGTGTTCCTCCAATATCGGTCCATCCGGGCCGTCGACCAGGCGGAACATACTCTAGAGCAGCGGCATCCTCAGGCTTCGAATGCATAGAAGTACACTCAAAAAAGATAAAGTTTCTTCTACAATCGCAAAATTCTTCGGTCCTGGATCCACGTGCCGCACTCAAATTAGACGCACGTTTCTTATCGCAAAGTTTTAGTTCAGGGATGGTAACAAAAATTGGGATGGGTTCGGCGGAATTTTGAACTTGGTGGCTTAGCTGGAGACGCGCCATCCCCCCACCCCCGAAAAACGGCGCAGAACGCTACGGTTTGGACGAAAAAACGCTTTTGAGCGCTTCCGTTTGACGATTCAAAAATGGCATGGAATAACACGGCAATGTAGTACGTGAAGAGTTGATGTCGCACCCTATTGCACGCAATTTCAACGACGACTGACCTGACGCTTCTTCCCGTCGAAGCCGGTGGCGTCGAACCACTCCTCGAGCGCCCACTTCTTGAACACAGTCGTCTTGACGGGGATAAATAGCGTGAAGATTGTAGCGGCCGGGTTCACCGGAAGGTTCGATCACTTTCGTGAAGGAGCACTTTACTAGCAGCTTGCGGGCTGGCCAGGGCAGGCCTGAAATTTTTCATTAAAGGTAGAGCTCGTATTCATAATTCATGTACCCTATTTGTACCCTACCAGAGAAGCCAAAAAGTGTAGTTTTGTCATTGTAAAATTGAAGGATCTGTGTGGTTATAGGGGGGAGGGGGGGGACTTTAGAGGGGGAAAGAACCTCAAAATTTAGAAAGAGGGGAAAGTTCATCGTCGAAAAACGATACATTTTGACGCGAAAACCTGTTTTACTGTATTTCCAGATTAGGCCAGACCTGTTTACGCTCTAGTTGCATTCATTCATTCAGTCGCCCTTAATGGTAAACGACATCAAGGACTACTGGAAGCCGGGAAAGGCCGAAGCAGAGCCGTTCCCTGCTGCTGAACCGTTTTTCCCGAATGCGCAGCGATTGTGTTGTGTGAAATACGAGCTATAATAAAGCTATAATTGATTCCAACTTCCCTCTATAAAAATTTGAGGTTGTTCCCCCCCCCCCCTAGGTATAACCAAACAGATCCAAATCGAAAAAGTTTTGATAAGATTGAGCTTTCTTAGCAGTCCTCCTGATTGTTATTTTCGAAGCTCATTATTTAGGTTCTTTTTTGCTTCATAATTCTAAAAAGCAATGTCACGTTTGAAGCCAGGATTAAAGTTGCGAGGAGCCACCTCAGGTGCAACTCTGTTGTCTGTCCACTCGGCGGACAGAAGAGAGAAGCAACGCAGAAGCTGAGCGAGGTCAGAACTTAGAAGTATTCGTCGAAATTCTCGCTATTCACCAGCTTGAATCGACCAATGAATTGCGGCGGAATCTCTTTTGTCATAATACTGCAAACCTGCAAGAAGTTAAACTGAGGTGGGTAGAGTGCTACAAACGGCAGACGATGAAACTCGACATAGCTTTCGGGTCTTCTAAGAAAATGCGTCGTCGGCATGTGCCGTTTTCGAGCAAAACGTTCCACATCGTTAATCCAAAATACCGATTTTGAACTGCGTACTTTGGGCAAAATTAAAAGGAAAAAGTTGTACGAGAAAATTACCGTAAAAGTTCTAATATAAGAACGGTTCTTATATTTTTTCATTGGGGTCAAAAGGTGTTCTTATATTAGGACTGTTCTTATATTAGGGCCGTTCTTATATTTTTTCATTGGCTCTGGAGCAACAAGCAACAAGTTTTATTAACGTAAATTCCTCTGCAACATTCACTTTTTAGAATTCGCTATCATCACTCTGGTTGCAATTTTCGTCTTTCGATCCGGAATTCTCGTCGACGGAAGCTGCTTGCCGTAAGCATGACGGTAATACGGAGCTTTGTGTTGCCGGACGAGAGGATGGTGACCTGAAATCGCATTCATCGATACCGATACCGAAGGAGGTGATCAAGCACCGGTACCTACCTATCCCTAAAGATCTAATTGACTTACGCCCTTAGCTCCTACTTGCTCCACGCACAGACCTCCGGTTGGATTCAGCCAAATTCCGGTCTCGTCTGCACCGAACACATGTTTGAATTTCTTCTTCCGCAACTGCTCGGTGTAAGTGATAAATTTGATGATCTTCTCAGCGTAATCGGAAGGAGCCTTCTGAGCGACCGATAGGCTTGCGAAGCGTAAATCGGTGGCGACGCAGGAATTTACGACGCCATCCATCCGAGAGCTGAAAATGGCGGTTACCGTATTGGTTCGAATAGAAGCCGACGGCTTCTATTTTTCGATGGTCAAATTTGCTCGGCTTGTATTGGAGCCTCGGGTTCTATTAGAGCCTCGGCTTCTATTTCTCAATGCTATTTTTCAAGCGTATCATGGCCCAAATTTACTGGAGACTGCGCGAAGCCTAGGCGTTAAACGAGTAAATCACAAGTCAGAAGTACAATTTCAATAAAACTGAAAGCTTGGGTAAATCAGCCAACGCGCACGTTCTAGACTTCAAGGACTTGTGCTTTCTCCGGGAAAGGGAGGAAGAGCGCGCGCGTGAAAAGGTGCCATGAGGATGGTAGACCGCTTTCGAATACGGCATTGACCTCCTCGTCCCATTTGACCATTCACCTCTTTGGCTGCCTTCTCCTCGATAGTTAGACCTCGTTGCAGTCCATGGATATGGCCGTTTCGTCGGCGGCACAGACAAAAGCAAAGTTCTGAGCCTTGCGCAGCTCCTGAACGTACCGGGTGAAGCTCACGACCTTTTCCTTGTAATGCTCGGGCGGCGTTTTCAGAAGCTCCGGCTTCTACTAGGAGCCGGCTTGTATTGGAGCCTCGGCTTGTATTAGAGCCTCGGCTTCTTTTTTTTGAATGTAAAATTTGGTCGGCTTCTATAGGGGGTCGGCTTATATTGGGTGTCGGCTTCTAATCGAACCAATACGGTATACGCTTATAACGCTTGTAGCCTTACTTTCATCTGAGTCGCTCCGGACGGAATCTTTTTCAGACGAAGTGCAGCTTCGTGCGTGATCAGTCTGTAGGTGACCTTCTGCTTTTGAGCTCGACGCTCCTTGACCCATTCGGCTAGGCATGTGTCGAGTTCCTGCAGTTTTAGCGGGCGGCTGGTTGAGACCTTCTTGGTTTTCCTTGCCTCTTATTTTGCTAAAACTAATGGCGTACATTTGCTGAACGCCCAGAAATTTACCTGGCTTCTTTGAACTTTGTCTCCTCTGCCATCCACTTCACCAGACACGACCGTGGGACACCTTCCAGTTCTGCGGCTCTGTCGATGTTGTTGAGCCTATTCGCTGTTGCGATGCGCTGCAGCTTCTTTTCGAGCGTGTACGAAGTTCTACTCTTCTTTTCAGTGGCTACGGTTTCAGCTCTGTCGCCCATTTTCTAAAAAAATAGAATAAAAATGTTGTTCACAACTAGCAATTCGACAAGAATGCTGCTTCTGGTGAACGGAAAACGGATGAAAAATGCTTAGCGGCGGGCCGCCACCGTCGGCCGCGTGAGCGACTGTTGTTTCGCCAAACCAAACAGTCGCTAACAAACATCTACCTACATATTACTAGCTAACCATTACGATAATAGCGATATCGTAATAGTGTTCTTATATTAGGACCGTTCTTATATATTTTCATTGGGGTCAAGAAGGGTTCTTATATTAGGACTGTTCTTATATTAGAACCGTGCTTATATTAGAACTTTTACGGTAGTAGCTGGTTCGAGTCGAACAAAACATCCTTAACTAAGCGAGAACTCCCAAAAAAGCTGCTCCAACGCATTGTTGATGTTGTAGCCGACGGTGAACATCAGCCATGTTCGAACATGGCTAGCCATATTCGAACTTGGCTGAAACTCCAGCCATATTCGAACATGGCTAGCCATAATCACTAATGGCTGGTTTGTCCGCCGCCCGCGAACGAATTCGCCGTTGGCTAGCCATGTTCAGAACTGGCTAGCGGTCCGCGAACATGTTCACCGACGGCTGAAATTTCAGTCATCCGCGAGTTGCGTTCATCGATGGCTAGCCACTGTTCAAAATTGGCAAAGTGTTCGCAGTTGGCGTCACTCTGGACTAACGACTCATTGTTCGTTTTCCCAGCTTACGTCCGCGCAGTGACGGCCATGGCAGAGCCAGATCCACAGCCACTTCCTTCTACTCAAAACAGTACGCATTCGAGTGCACCACCGTCTCAGTCAAGTTTGCCACAGCAGAGTCACAGCCAGTCCAGCGTCACTCAGCCGAATAAGTCCAAGGAAGAACGCTTTCTGGAGCTCTACGACAAGCTTGTCGAAGGAAAGGAAACTCATATCCTATCGGATGCTCAGTATGCAGATATTCTCGATGCATTGAAGCGGAGCGATCGCGGTGAGCTGATCAAGGAACAGAGGGAGCGCAATTGGGTCAGAAGGTTAGCAAAAAGCGGTATTTGAGCTGATCTAAGTTGCGCATGCACTTTAGGTTCCGTCTGAAGCTCGACGGCGGCCAGTCAGTGCTCTACCGAGGAGATGGCCGCGTCGTGAAGCGTTCCGAACTATTCAAAATACTACAGGCCTCGCATGAAAAGCTCCTTTCACGCTGGACGCGACGTCATGTACAAAGACCTTGTCGGATACGGCGGCATCACTAAGTAACAGAGTCCCGTCAAAGACTGAATCGTACATCAACGTTCTCTAGGGATGCTATTTCGAAGTTCCTGTCTCTGTGCAAGGAATGCGAGCTGAAGCGAGCGAAGGTGAAGAAGAGCATCGTCGTGAAGCTGATTCTCTCTGCAGACTTCAACTCTCGGTGCCAGGTGGACCTGATTGACCTTCAGTCTCGCCCTGATGGCGACTTCAAACATCTTCTGGTGTACCAAGACCACCTCACCAAATTCGTTGTCCTTCGAGCCCTCAAACAGAAGACCATGCACGATGTCGTCGCGGTTCTCATGGAAGTCTTCAGCCTGCTCGGAGCTCCGAAGCTTCTGCATTCAGACAATGGCAAAGTACAGCATCATAGGAAATTTTTTTGCCCATTCCGCACATTTTAGGTATTTGCCAACAGGCTTGTCACCGAACTGGTTCGCAAGTGGCCTCAGTGCCGCATTGTCCATGGGAAGCCCCGTCACTCGCAGTCACAGGGCTCCGTGGAAAGAGCCAACCGCGACGTCGGAGACATGCTAACCATGTACCTTCGGGACAACAAGACTCTGCACTGGGCCGCCGCTCTGCCCATCATACAGGCAGCGAAGAACCGACGGTATCACCGGGGCATCTTCCTGAGTTCCGACGCCCTACAATTAAACAACAGTTGTCTAAAATGAATGACAAATTGTAACCTTGGACTTGTCGTAGAGGTACTTGTCCATCGGTCCTTTCTTGCGATCGCACATGGTTAATCGACGAAACAAGCGCTCGAAAAGAAGTAGAATCGCTTGGAAGGTCTCTGGCCAGTAGATTCGAGTCGTGCTTGTGCAAGGGGAAGCGCAGAAATGGCGCCAACTAGGCTTAGCGCCAACCCCTGCATGCCCGCCAATTTTGAACAGTGGCTAGCCATCGATGAACGCAAATCGCGGATAGCTGGAATTTCAGCCGACGGTGAACATGTTCGCGGACGGCTAGCCAGTCGTGAACTTGGCTAGCCAACAGTGAATATGTTCGGGGATGGCGGAAAAATTAGCCATTGCTGAAATTGGCTGGAGTTTCAGCCAAGTTCGAATATGGCTAGCCATGTTCGAACATGGCTGAAATTCGCCGATGGCTACAACATTGACACGAACGTTGTGAGTAATATTTGTGACACCGGCTAGACAGAACCTAGAAGCGGGCTAGTGGAACCTTATCTTAAGAAGCAAATTGCAACCGGTCGTGAATGCTGTTCCGTCATCTGCGCTGCAGGAGGCCTCTGTAGTGGCCGTGCGTCTCCTGGTGAGTGCTTCCCGTGGGCTCTCCTCATTTCGGTGCGTGCGTGCTGGGTGCGAGTTCAGCGGGATGTTTGTGCTTCCATGCGTGTAGCCATCAGAATGTTTGTGTCCCCGTCTCAGAGCTCATTCGAGGCATTTCTCGAGGGGCACAAACTCCGCGCGAGCCAGCGTGTGACCAAAATGTTGAACCGCCGTTCTGGAAGCGGTATCGAATTCTTCCAACGGGCGTAGTCGACCTTATTTTTATGTTGCGTGTACATTTTTGACCGACTTTCGATTGGTTACGTGATTCGTGACGTTCGTCCCACCCTCCCACGCGGATCAAGTTCGCCGTTTTACTTTAGTCGATCTTTTGTCCCCTCGTTATCGGGTTATAAAAGTGTCAAACTTAACTTCCCCGAGAGCGTTGTTCAGGCTTAAGTGTCTTCCAACTGCGCTTACCTTCTTTGGTATATCACGGCGTACACGAATGTTGCCTTTTTCAATAACCTGTTTGTGTTTCGACAGTTTAGCATTGTTACTCAATTGCTATTACTTTTACTACTATTACTATTTACTCAGCCTCTCTGCATTCGCTCGAAAACAGCGACCTTCGCTTATTTCAAAAATACGTTTTTAGGAATTCGCAGAAGATCGCTATGGCAAATGGAAAGGATATGCCAAAGAGCGATGGACAGGGAAAACACTCTTTCATAGCCGAGGTCAAGGAGTCCTTGACGAGATTTGCTTCCGTCCTGGACAAGGACTCATCGAATGGTAAGGGCTTAGTAAGGTGTGCAGTCTGATTATGACCACGCAGTTCTCGCTGGAGGATTCTTTTTTTCGTCAGTGGATGTGAGCTCGAACATCGTGCTTAAAGGAAACTATGTCTAGACGGTTTTAGCTGGTGCCAATGGCGCCAGTGGATCGACAGTGCATGGAAGAAGGGCGTGCCGACGTCAAAACGCCATACGTCGTCGACGACCGCGGTCGGTCGACAGCGTTGTAGTGGAAGTCTGTACTACCATGCTCACATCGCCTGAAGCGCCGCGACTTGCTTCACCTGCGGACGGACATCTTCCATGCCAAAAGCTGGTCAGGAACGCTGGGATAACCGAATTTCCGTCTTCGAAGTTTTATCGAACCGCCAACTATGTGGGATACGTAATTCATCTCATGAAGGTAAGGACCGAAAATGCGAACCAGCTAAAGGTATGACGTTCCAGAAAGCCCGCCATGTGAGCCCCTTTGAGCGCCTACGATATTCGAAGTCGGACGCTGACCTCGACCTGCTGATAGGGGAATGCTGCCTCAACGAGGAATGCGCCCATCACTGACGCATTTCACAATCTCATTGGGAGGCAATTTCTGTTGATGGCAGCAGGGCTGGGCATGTCTCGGTGTCGGTCCTTGAAAAGCCTCGCTCATTTCGACTTTTGATAGATGGATAGTGCAGAAGATAAATTTTTATGTAAAATGTTAACACTTGAGTGGATATTTGAACGGAATCACATACGGCGGGCAAAACTCTGTGGTCAGACATCGACTCTATATGGCCATCTTTTTTGCCCCGTTCTGACCAAACGGCTATGAACATCCCCGGTTTTGAGGCGAGAAAACAACTGAAATGTCAGTCTCGGTCTCGGGGTCTAGGTATGGGACAGCATATCGGTGTTAGGAAAATCTTGCGCAGCCCTGGATGACAGGTGCGTAGCAACGCATTGGCGGCGCACAGTAATGCACGACGGTATTAAGAGTTCGTTAATGAAGGCGACGGTATTAAGAGTTCGTTAATGAAGGCAAATATTTTGGTGTACAATGTGTTCGTATAAGCAACGCCTGATATAGTCGGTCCGTGGAGAAACTGATTATCACTGATAAGGTCCCTTCGTTCCTTATTTTTCCAGAGCAAACTCATGATGTTTGTCCAGCGCCACATGTTCACATAGCCACTCGTCGTTCCACGTGAAACGGCTTAACTTTGGAAGCTTCGCTTAAAGTTGAAAGCGGAAAATCAAATGTCAACCGCAATCATTCATCCAACCATTAGTCTCTCAAGCTTGGATAGGCACAGAATGCAAGGGCTAAAACGCAAAGTTGCCTGGTGTCGGTGAAATTACCTGACGAGTAGGCCACAAATTGGGAACAAGTTGAGAGTCGGGTAAACGTTTTCTTCGGTAAGTCGAATGCGGTCCGACCCCAGACGCTTATTGAAACGCAGCATGTTTTCGCCTACAAACTGCCCTAGCCCTACGCAGAGGTTGTCTCTTCGTTTCCCGGGCGATCGGCCAGTCTAGCCAAGAAACGAATGGTATCGTGTGAACTCAGTGGATGGAAATGACGCCAGACGCAGGGAACAAAAGCTTGAACGCTACGAGCGTGCTCAGTCGTTCAAGTAAAGGTTGTTGCTTTCCGACGGCGTTCAACTGTAGCGATAAAGGGACGTACGCTGATGAGTTCCGGTAGAGTCCATGCAAAGCACTCGACAAGATCAGAGGACGAGTATACCTACAATCTCTGACTGAGCAAGGATAGTAACGAATCGGTTTTAGCTACTAGAATCCATTCTCGACCAGCAGGCATTCCTTGATTTTTTTGCCCGTGTACTGCGACTCTATTTTGAGGGCGAAACTTTTGATGCCGAAATGTTTTAGGCAGCCCAATCGTATCCCATCCGATAAATCACGCGCGAAAGGCTTGAGAGCGTCAACGCTGGAGGACATGCAGGGTTTGGGGCTTTATTAGGCAGTTTATACACTGGGTTGTCCAAGCGAGTACAGAGTTTTACAAGTATCGCCGACGCAATCAAGTGCGACGGTATCATTCAGGCAAGTGTAACTGTTCGGCTGCGTGACGCATTTCATGCCCCAATGGCACTTCTCGGGCGTCTCTTCGCACTCGTCCGGATGCGATCCGACGAATTCCAGTTGTCCCAATCGATGGAGTGTGTCGGCGTGGACGTACATCCACGGTCTGGCGAGGGAATAGCAGAGCTCCATGTGCGGAATGGTGTCTTTGAAGAAGCCTGAATCAACGCTGAAATTCGGAATGCGCAATTCTCTCGTATGCGCCTTTCAGAACACAAACAAAGTTTATTGTTCGTGACGTTGCTTGGGAACCCCTGCCTCCGTACCACTTATCCTTACCGCTAAACAGTACGGCTCCGGCTCTATGCCCCGTGCTGGCACCGATATTACTTGCGTTTTTAGGAGTTTCCAATTCGCTTTCGATGAAGTACGCCACGAGAATATGCGGGTTTGGCAGGCCGTTTAAGCGCTTAATGGGCGCGCTCATGTTCACATTCTTTCGAAAATACCTTTCAAAATTTTATACCGACAAGGTTCAAAAGGGCCTAAAGTCGGTCACATAAAACGAAGTAATGAACATTGGGCAGTTACGTACCCGTCAGAAGGTACTGTTCGCCGACCTCGAGTGCCCGTGCATTCCATTCCACTTGGCAGTTGCCTGAGTGTGATGGTGTCAGTAGTTCCGAGCCTAGTTCGGAACCGTTAGTCTAAACATCGTGTTTTTTTTCAAGGTGGTTACCCTCATGCAAACCTTGAAGATGTCCAGATGGCGAACCTGGTACATTGTCCAGTCGCTCAGCCATTGGGATCCGTTGTCGTAGGACTTGTAAAGCACTTTCGAGCGAGAAACTGAAATAAATGCGGATTGTGAGCAGGGTCTTTAATTTTACCGGACAAGAATGAAACAGAAAGTTTCCGAAAAAATGGACAAAAAAGTGCAAATAATAAATTTTTTAAGGAAACCAGAATCTTCGAGTTTTTTTTTTGGCAGCAAACTTAGTTGTAAACTCGACCAGTACAAACATACCCCATTCGTAGTTATTAACAATGTCCTCCCGGTCGTAGCCGGGGTTCGGCGGGCAGCTGCAGGCATAAGCGATGTCGTTAAGAACCGACGAACAGAGAACAATGCTGAATATCGCCGCGTTCATCCTTCAGGCGAACTAGCGTACTGCAGAAGTGTAGCAATCAGCACTGTTGGAAAATAATTCACTTCCTTCACGTGAACGTACCCGGCAAGTGACTCAATGGCTAAGTTCCATCGCGGACAGACGTCTTTTGAATGAATCGGCGGCGTGTTTGCCGCTCTTGCGGAACAGCTGCCCAACCTGTTTGTCAAGTGTTGTCGCCATCTCAGTTGTTTTTTCTTTCGATAAAGGGCAAGAAAGGCGCGTGATTTCACATTTCAACGTGATTCGTAGGGAATGGAATGACGAAATTCACTGCGTGGATCTCACTGTACCTAGTTAAAACAAGTGTCGACACTCAGGCCTTCTCGAAATAGGACCCCCGGAATGGTAAATCCGGTCCCGGCTCAAGAATACCGAGCTATGTCGTTTGTCGTCACAGACTCCTGATCGATTCCGGGCGCACCTTGCTGATCGTTTAGTGAGTATAATGCATCTTTAGGCTTTTTTGTCCAAAAAAAACGACTAAATCCTGATATTCTCTCGTGTACTCGATTGTCTCCAATCTTGCCGTTATGTCGCATCTCACCTCGCACCGATCATACGTATCGAACTTAACGTGGAGTACCTCCATCACACTTATTCGTCCGAAACTGGCGCCCTTTGATTATTCGCCAAATTATCAATTACAAATTAGCACGCA
The DNA here is from genome assembly GCA_020875895.1 of Aphelenchus avenae. NCBI lineage: Eukaryota > Metazoa > Nematoda > Chromadorea > Rhabditida > Aphelenchidae > Aphelenchus > Aphelenchus avenae. The sequence goes on from JNEY01000059.1 coordinate 62,466, forward strand.
GTCGACTATGGCAAATGAATATGAGCAACCAAGGTGCAATGGACAACGCAATCATTCTTCTATAGCATAGGGCAAGGAGACGTTGACCAAATTTGCTTCCGTCCTTGACAAGGACGAAGGAAGAACTTCAGCGAAAGGTAAGAATTTTGGCCAAGCAAAGCAGCCCGTTTAAGCCCAGGCGTGAACGTTTGCGTTTTGCAGCGTAAATTCCGTGTTATAAGCGGATCAAAGGAGCTCGCAGCCACTTTTTCGTTTCAGTTGCGCCACAGAAAGTGTTGCAAAATAAACGCAATTTAGGCGCATACTACAGAAACCCTGGGTTGTTCACGAAGGACGTCTCCTTTCGGCCTCCTTGGGAGCAAAGCAACAAACGTTGCCTCGCCTACCGCGGAAATCGATGTCACACGGCCAGCGACGCGGCGGCGGCTCGACCGAAAACAACACTCGCATGTCATTGCGTTCATTTATCGACGCACTTCAGTAATGCGCTTGTTTGGCAGCTTTAGACTTTACCGAAATCCTCCGAGAAACCATGGATGCAGAAGCCAATTTCCGAACGAATGCTTGCTGGACGTTCTACGCGCACTGAATCGTGATTCTCTGGATTCTTGCGAACTTGCCTGTCGTCAATATCATAAACTCGTCGAAGCAAAGGCAGAAGTCTTACCGCTACGGCACATGACACAGCTAAATCTGGTGGGTCTATGCGGAAAAACACCATTTAAAATCGTCAAGTGAACCGTTTTTTAGACCAAAAGGTACATGAAAATTGCGAGTTTAGCGGACATAATTGAGTAGTAGCATGCTGCAAACTGCGCTTACTCAGCGTTCTTCCAGCATTACTAGAAGAAATATCGCTTAGAAGCGAGGTGAGCTTTTATTTTTCAGGGAGACCAACTGTCTTCGAGCAGGAAGCTCTTCATCACGCCGTGTATTGTCGTATTCTACTACACGAAAGGAAGAGCCAGGAAGGTGGAGCTGTGCGGAACGGTCGATGTTCGGTGCTGTCACCTTCTCTGGTGCTTCAAGAATGCGTACGTGGCAAGCCTCGAAGCGAAAGTAGACATGGCACTTGCGGATCCAAATGTACGACACCACTTAGGACATGCATATTTTAGGGTTAAGGAGGTAACTTCTGCATGCTACCTCTCAGTTTGCATTTATCTCTTTCACATTTAAGAGCGTCTGAAGCGAACGGTGGACATTAAGTGGGACGCTATGGGACCCGTTATGCGTGCGCTCGTGTTTGATGCCGAGGACAAGTTGAGCGAGACGCTACGGCTACGCTATTGCGACGCAAAGGACGATTTCACTGACGGTTTCAATGAGGTAAGCGCGTCGTTTTAACGGTTTGATGCTAACTTTACCGACGCAGACATACCTCACTTGCCGCGGGTCGTGTCGTTGTGACCGTCTCCGTGCCTTGCCGAATTGCAAACTATGGAATTTTTGGTCCTTCTTGGCCGAATTTCTGGGAGATTCTGAAAAGGGACAAAATTTTGGCCAAAACAGAAAAGTAAAAACCGTACGGAGTACGTCGCCTTTGTTACGCTGTGCCTTGCCCCCCCCCCCACTATGCCATAGGCCGTGCCGTGATCACGCACGACGGCAAGGTACGGAATTCACCTCTACTGTTTCCTTCCAAAATCTCGTGTTGAACCACCAGAATAGGATTAACCGTTTGAAAAACCGCTGCAGATTATCTCCTCAGTTTGACGTTCCGTTCACTAAGCGTGGTTTTTGTAGGCGACATTCATGTGTTTTACACTTCAACTGAGATCAGTCGGAAGAAATGGCAGAGTGCTGGCTTATTCAGTTTAGATGTTCTTATCGATGTCCGACACTTTGGCGCTACCTTCCACCATCACCATTCCCTGGTTCCCCTACCATCGCTACACGGACTCTCTGGAGATTGTCGACACCTACACCGTCCAAACTAAGGCGTCGTTGAGTGGAAGCTATGAAGTGACGGCTTACGAGCCGCTTCGGAATCCAACGACGGGTCATGTACTGAGAGTGTTATCTTGTCTCGACGCTTTGCCAGCTCGCAAAGGGCCGTTCGGCTGTCCAACGTTTGTGTGCGCGGCACATGCCGAGAACGAAACTAACCTTCTGTTTGTACCCGAGTACAAGAACTACGAAGGCTCCAAGTTTCGATATGTTTCTAATAAACTTATTTATACATTCCGCGACACACACCGCGAATTCTTAGGCACTATCCCCGACACAGATCATTGCCGCCAAGCCTGTAACACGAGCTAAGCTACACTTGTTGGAGAACGCGGAACCTTACAAGTACAACCTGAGATTTCCGCCACTTTGCATGAGACTTTCTCAACTCAGGCTTTTGGAGAAAAAGGTCCCCACAAAGTGACGCATGCGTCTTGGAAGTATCTCAACAGGCATAAAAAGTCTGAGTAAGCAACCTGCACATTTCTTCCTAGTTTATTGGCGTCATGTTTGTTTGCGGACGACGAGAAACAATGGACATCGTAATCGCCACCACGGCGTTCTTGCGTCTTACGCAGAGGAAGAAGAAGAGAGCCCTTCGCAGCTCTCGTTGCATGAGCAAGTACACAAATACGTTCACGCCACATATGCCGTTGGCTGGAGCGGAAAATGATTCGACCTTACCTTTTGTTACTCTGAGAAATAAAGCCGCTTGAGTCGGTCCTGCTCTGAAAAATGAGAGGATAATTTCGGGCAACACCAACATTCCAACATCGCTCGTCATTATGAGCACAATTGTAAGTGTCGAGCGCAGAATGCACCTTCTTTCCCTTCCGCCAAGTTGAGCGTATTCTGGCTGGTTGCCGTAGATCTACAAGCCCAAATAAACGTTTAGTGGGTTTATCTATTAATGGGCTCGATGGAGTACGTTATATACACGATGGATTATTGGGCCGTTGAGCAGTGCACCCAAACGCGTTGTGCTTATTGTGACCCATTGCATTGCGGCAAACAGCGGTCTATCCACCATAATTGTGACCATGCAAAGTTTGGTTACCTAAAACGGATGAGAGACATAATATAGTTCGCAAAGANATTCATTTCCGTGAAAGGAAATACATGCTACCGCGGAAGCTTGCTTTCTTAGTACCAGCGGCAGCTGCGAATGGAACGTGGGGCATCAGTTTGCAGGTTGTGACGTACTGGTTGGCGGACTTATGTCCGAGGAACATGCGTCGTTAAATGCCTTATTATTCCAGACAAGTTGACGTACCATAGCTTTCTTCTCTAAGCACGGAACGACATATTTTCTGTCAACTGTAAGCTGAACACTTTCGATCAGCGTTATAGGCATCGTTTTCTCGGAACGTACGAAATAGTTCTAACCGAAATACGAAAGATTCCAGCAGCGCTAGTGAAAAAAGTAGTCTGAGTTTAAGAAGATTCGCGGCAAGAAGCTGCAGACCTGAGAGACGTGCCAGGTTTTCGACGATGTAAACGCCGAAGTGCACACACTATGGAAGAAGTAGGCTAGTCGGGATTATTCTTGTTAACCGAGGTTTGACACCTAGCGGACGAAAGAGAATGAAGCGATAGCAACGAGAATGGTTAAAGTGACAAGTTGCGTCAAATAGGTACGAAACGTCGTAACCATCTATCGTACTTGTCCTACACGATAAACCCGCCGTACGACAAAAGGTGTCATGTGGCATATCAAGTCGACTTGACTTTTGTCCTACTGGCGTATACGAAAAATTTCTTTTCAGCCCATTTCTAGACGTGTAAGGGGCATAAGGACAGGCAATAAAGTTTCTGCAAGACAGATAATTTAGTTCAAAGTCATATGGCTTGCGTGCCATCGTAAACAAGCAAGGTGTTGAATATTACACACGATTTACGGAGGTACACTATTTCCAGTGCACCTGTACATTGCAGAGTACTGAATATGGATCAGCGTACGAATTTTTCGATGGAAAAAGTACAAAATACAGTCGCGCATTTAGCGACACGTTGCCATTGGAATTTAACGCGTTCAGGAGCGAATATTCCCTTCTCCACCTTGCACTCTCCATACGCAGTAACCCCAATTCGTAAGTCAATGCAAGTAACACTTTGCGCGTTGTACTCGCTGGTAAAAGTTCAACCTGAAGCCCCTACCGATCGTAGCGTAGCCACCGATCGGGTTTTTTCCCAGCTACAGCGATACATTACTCGTTATCTTTAAGGAAATTTTCTGGCTGTTTTCTTTCAGGCATTTAATGAATGAACTTTGCACTGCTAATTTCGCAAAATATCCTACAATGTGAGAAAACAGTGGTCTTCGGATTAGAGATCGACAGCCGTACCGTATTACGGGCCGTAGCCGTACCCGTACCCGTATAAATACGGGTACGGGTACGGGTACGGGCCGTAGTACGGCACGGGTGTCGATCTCTAATTGACATCCGTGCATGTCACAAGAGCTAGAAACGACCTTTGGTTTCGGCTTCGGAAATTCTTAGCCTTTATGGAATTCGGACTTGGATCACTTCGTTTTATTTCCTTCGGAATTCTTCCAGGGGCTGAAAGCACAGCGTGCCCAATGACAAACTTCCTCCTAGCACCACTATAGTACATGCTAACGAATCTCAACGAGTTCGTAAAGTTGTTTGCTCCGTACAGAAGGTCAAAGACCATACTCATAGCGAGAATGTGTAATTCTTTCTGCTTGCGAAGGTGTCCGCTCGCGGTAAGAACCAAGAAAAGCGTCGCGTTCGCAAAAGTTATTGCTAGGCCCATAAGCACAGCGTACCAATCGAAAAGGTTTCGGCCGGCATCCGCTACGTAAGGCTCGAAAGACGAAGACCGGTTTGTCAAGGAGATAGTTACGGACATCCTCGTAGGGAACTGATAAATGTGCTTGTCGGCAGTGCACTAGTAATAACACTTCTATGGTCTACAGGCAGTCACAAAGCAAGTATCTTTTTAGGCGAGCGTGAAGCCAAAAACTTATAATCCAATGCGCGACCTTAGGTGGGACAAATGCCCGCCAACGAACTACTTCCAGCTACAAACAGACATCCTGAACACTTTGCGCGTCCACCTTTCCGCTGAACTTTATGCGCGAGTCTCTCGCATGTGGAAAAGTCAGTAAATAGGCGGTTTAAAAACATCACGTGGCAGAGTCGATTTTTGGACCTCCCTGTCACGCTTTGTCACTGGAAAATTGGGGACAAAGAAGGCCGCAAATCCTTCAGGAAAGGCGAAAATTGAAAATGCGAACATAATCACTCATTCACTCGCAGCTCTAGGTTATCCTCATATACAACAGTGATGTTCCTTATTTGTCACACGGAAAATTTTCGCTAGCCGAACAATTTGAGTATCACTGGATAGCCCATAAAAAGTTGAGTGCAACTGGAAAATTTCAGACGATTCGGTTATCTAAAAAAAGTTACGACCGAGCAAAGATTCCAAACCTGACTCCAGCTTCCATGAGATATCGAGCACTATGCGCACATGCGCATTTTTCGACGTCACGTTGGAACATCGTGTCCTGCCTCAAATGAAAGCTTCCGTCAGCTCGCCTCCAACCCAATTCACTTCCGTAAACCAAGAGGTAGACCTCGTTTATGACTCGAACAGTACGAAAAAAGCGTATAAGGCGTACATAACGAAATTCTCAAGCCCAATAAGAACCAACTAGCCTCTCGCATATGCTAGGGCATGCAGCGACGCTAGCGGGGGTTCCACAAAAATTGTGACCATCCATGGCATGCCGGTTTAATTTTATATGCCGCCGTCAAACACAGCCATTGTACAGGGGCATCTTTCCTGCTTTTTCATGCGGAAGCACTTAGTACGCATTGTTCGACATGACATGTCAATGCTGTCTGAATTTCCCTGCATCCTGCATGCATGCATGCTGACAGTAAATATGTGTTTTCGTACGCGGTCACGTGCAAGTTACATGCTCCTGTAGGTTAATGGTCCGAGAGTCCCTGACCATTGCGAGGCTGCATAACGTCAGTTTGAACTTCGAAACTTTTGGCCCATTGCATCATCGCTTTAGGTTACGGTGATTTTTAGGTATACTATGATATTCCATTCTATAAATTCTGTAATTTGCATGCTTCTGCTTGCGGTACCGCTTGGCTCGCATGATGCGATGCCGCTCGGTTCCACGACCACACGCATGCATGTCCTAAGCATGGCATGTCTGCATGGAATTTGTGCATTGAATCCGCCACTGCTTAATTAGAGCCACATATTAAATTTCCTGTTACTTGCGATTTGTGGCGCTCTTGCCCGACCAAGCGCATCTTCCAGACTAGAAACATCAACGGCTTTGTTTTGTACTCATTTCCGTAATGCGCGAAGAATATAAGTTACCTCGAGCGCGCGTGCGTCGTCGTAGCCCTAGTAATGCAACAGAAGCCAGTCGTCCTAGTTATTACGCGCTTACTTTAACGGGCATGACAGCAAATTTGCTTCTCTTCGCCTTGCCGCTCGAGGCAGCGGTCCTTTTGGTTCATATCACAGTCGCAGTCTTCATCTTGTGCCAATTCTTGGAAGGGAATAAACTGTTCAAAAACGCTTTCTACGCGATATACCTGCTTCAGTGCTATGCGGATTTCGGCGACTACTTCACGGTAACTTTTCCTACAGCGGCAAGTTTCAATGACTGGAAACTGGAAACCGGAAACGGGAAACTGGAAAAGTGGTTCCAATTTCCAGTCGAACCGGTTTCAATGCTCCGACTATAAACTGGAAACTTTGACTGGGAACTGGAAAGTCGGAGTTTCCAGTCAACCTGTTTCAATGGTCGGAAACTGGAAACGGGAAACTGGAAAGCGCACTTGCAGCAAGTTTACGCGGTAATTCCGCCGGAAGTGCACTATTGTTGGAAAAAGCATGTTCACCTAGCTGCAACGCACCATTGCTTGAGTAATCTAATCGCTTTTATTTATGCTTTTAATCGAAAAATCGAAAAAAATTTTGGTCCTCAGAATCATCTTTTTTAGCTCCAGAACGTGTATAAGTGTGCTTGTAGGTGATTGTGGGATGTTTCACACCGCTAAAATGAAGTTCCGAGGCAATTGAAGAGAATAGCCCCGTGGAAAAGTGTACCTTGGGAGAACGTGCATAACTTCCGTGTGGATGGACCAAATGCGCTAAAACCGTGAAAAAGTGATTCCCCGCGGTCGAAAATGGTATCTTCTTAAAAAATTTCACCGAAATCGGCCTAAAACTTGCCAAAAAAACAGTGTGAATAAAGAGTGTACCGTTTTCAAAAACACGGTAGCTTATTGACCGGAAACTTTTCTTCCAGTCTTCCCGTTTCCAGTGGACCATTGAAACCGCTGAGTTTCCGACTGGAAACTCTGACTGGAAACTTCGACGGGAAAGTCGGAAAGTTTCAAGTCGGAGCATTGAAACCGGCAACTGGAAACTGGAAACTCTGACTGGGAATTGGAAGCGGGAAACGGAAAGAAAGTTTCCGGTTTCCAGTCATTGAAACAGACCGCAGGCGGGTTAAAACGGACGATAACACGCTTGGTCCAGGGTCTATGAAAGTTCCACTTTCTTGGCCTGATCCGAGTTCCTGTTCTGTTCCCCAATGGGAAAATAAGCCGAGTTCCAAGTTCTGTTCCAGAGGTAAAAGTTCATTGACTTTTTCGGCACTAGTTTCTGTTCCACTGACAGTTGAAACATGCTTTGCTACCTCCCTAGAATTTGGAAAAAGTTGAACAACTGGTTGAACAAGGGGACACGAGTTCCAAGTCCCTGTTCTGTTCGTTTATGGCTGAAAACGGTTAGATCCCAGTTCCGGATGTTCCTGTTCCCGTGGAACCGAAACAGGAAGAGGCACTTGAAACTAGTAAATCGCTGACCTTGTCTTAGTCCAAGTAGCTTATCAGACGAAGTACAAAGCGGCGAATTTCTGAACGAAATGTTGCTGGCATACCCATGTGGTGAACCTAAGCAAGACGTAGGCATGGGGTGGCGGGAAGTTCAAGCTCCTTACACGGTTGGGCGTAGCCAAACGGACACGCATGTATGTTGCTTCACCACCTTGTAGGACCCATGGCGATATTTCAAGGGATTACAAGGTAATTTTCGGTGATTGATAGGTCAGACGTCAAAAAAAAACTTTGTTCGCCTTTACAACTAGCCTCGTGACCGGGCTGACTACGTCAATCACTGTCTCTTCCAACGAGTAAAACGGTCATCGCTACATGACAAATGCTCGTCTAGATTCTCTACATGATGCGCCTGCCGAACAATGGTTTCCTGCCTGGCGCATGGTTGGTGCCGGTGGGAACGTTTCTTTACGTGATCAGTGCCTACTTCCAGTACCTGCAAATGCTTTCACACACAACAATTGCGCTCAACCGCTACAGCATACCTAATCGCTCATCCCTTTCGGCATCAACAGGTTTGCAGCAAGATTGTCATGGAGCTCGAAAAGTGAACTTCCAGGTGCGGGAAGGTCGCCGGTTGGCGCTCGTACTGGCCACACTTCTGGTGATACCATTCGCTGCAACCATTATCCGGCTGGGGGTCACTACTGAGGTCGTCGAACGAGGCGGGGGATACTTCGTCCTCAGCACCGATCAGGACTTAAACTACGTGAGTGTTAATTCCAGCCAACCAGAACGCAATGTTTTGTGAAAAAAACTGAAGGGTTCTTCGTTGCAACACCACCCAGTCCGCCTCTACACTGTGTATTGGACACCAGAGCTGGGGGTTTTAAAAATTCAAACCGAGCCCGAGAAAGGTTGTCCGAAAACCAACCGAGACAGAGACCGATACCATCAAAATGCACCGACACTCTCGGTTTTCCGAAACCGAGACCCATAATCCAGCAAATTTTTAGTTTGGTTCCTAATAGGTAGTGGTAGGGCATCAACGGCAGAAACTGCTTACCTGACGTCTACTATGTAAGACAGTCATAAATACGAGTCCCGCCGCAGCCATACCAACAAAGTTTTGGTAAAAAATGGCCATATAGGTAGTGAAAATTTTTCGCTAGTCGAAGCCTGACGGCGCAATGTCTAGGTGTCGGTTTAGTCTCCGTTTTTCGACCGAGACCGAGATCGAGACGATCAACATGCACGGAGACTCTAGATTTTCCGAGACCGAGACCTAGTTTTGGACCCAGACCTGTTGGACACACAGTGTAAGGCGGAAAGCCCAGGTGTCCCAAACTCCTCCGCCCCGGGGGGGATGGTGAAAAAAAAGGGAAAGTCGTCTATAACCTTCACCCTACAACTTACTATGTAAAAAGTCGCCGGCCTCGCCTGCGGCGGGGTAAAAGGCGATTTCCTCCGGAAATCACAATTTTGGAAATTTTCCTTGAAATTTCAGTGCAGACCCCCCCCCCCACCTATGTTGATGAAAATTCGCTGGTATCGCCGGGGCGAGCCGAAACCCCCACCCCCCCAAAAAAAAAAATGGCGAACCGCCCCGTACCCCCCCCCCGGGCCCGATTGGTATTGGGACCCCTGGGAAAGCCAGTGACGTAGCTGCTCGACGCGATATTTCCTAGCATTAAAAATGATTTCATTTATTTAAAAATTCTTTATACGCGAGGGTATTTACCCCTTTTCAGATTACTGGTATCATATCGGTTGCTGTCGCGCTAGTGAGCTGCACCGCGAGTGCATTCCTCGAGCTCCGTTCCGTGGTTGTCTACCGCCATCTCAGCACGCAAATGCTGCGGGAACGACGCGAGGATTTTCGATTACTCAGTAGGTTTGAGTATAGCCCAGCTTAGTGTCGTCACAAGCGCACGACAATTTGTGTGATGTTTCAAAGCGACGGCACGTTTTACCAGAGAACGAAAGTTTGAGATGCTTCTCTAGACTCCTAGAGGAACCTGGAAAGTTCGTACATTTTTAGTCTACGCCATTCTCGGGCTGTTCACTCAGTTGACAATGGCTGTATTCTTTGCGATCTTTTACATCAACACGTCCGAAGAGCTGCGCATCCTGGCCCGACCAGTATTTCCCTACGCGATCGACCTGCTCTCGCTCTCGAGCCCCATATGCCTTCTCATCACAAGGTAAAGGCAATGTGGAGTTGTAAACAAATGAACTGCTTATTTCAGTCCGACTGTGAGGAAGAAATATTTGCACTTCTACGGTCTACCGTCCATATCGATCAGTCTCATTCGCCAGTCTGCGAGCAAAGTCGGACCGAGCAAGCTGCTTACTTTAACGTAGCGTTTACTCTAACCAAAACTGAAGAAGTGCGCAAATATGCAGCATCCGATTAATTGCTTTGGCCACGCGTGCTTGTACGGTTTTCGATACTGTCAGTAGCGACGCAACGTGGGATTTTCTGGGTAGCGCCGAATGTCGTTCGTTGATTGGACTTGACTACGAGCATAGTGTCCAGAGGATAGATCGCAGGGAAATTAGCACAACTTGTAGCGAAGATGATGGGGAGTGTCGCTACCGATCCACTTCGAGCTGTAATCCCTACCGGCACATACCTGGTCCTTGCCCCTAGAGGGCTTCCCCTGGAGACGAGTCAGTCACCTTCTCTGAATACCGTTCACTCACCGACTGACTAATGAAACAGAAACACATTCAGCATCGACAATGGGGCGGGGCCTGACCGGAGTGCACAAGGCACAAGGCCCATACTACACAACTCGACACTTCCGTTGCCTCGCTATATGCGCAAGACAAACGTAGCACTTACAGGGCCGAAGGACGCGCCTCGCTTCCTAGCCTAGAACTTTCGGATCGCCGGCATATTCGAATAATCCAACTCCATTTTTGTGTGATTATACAGCGCTGTGGGCTTTCTCAAAACCTTAGCAGACTGACGAGTGTACTTGGAGTAGTCGTGTAATGCATACGCAGTGGCTTCACAAATGCAGTTCCTTGTACAAAATAGACGAGGATCATTCATTAAACGCTCGGGACTAGAAGAAGAATACGACCGAAGCTGCTCTGCGCAGATGAGAGTTAACTGCTGTAGCGTAGCACATGTTTGTACTCTCACGGCTTGAGAGTGTGATGAAAAGGCGCATTATGACGCACACGGCTGACTTCACGTCGAATGAATTAATCACGTCAAAACATCGCAGCATGCTGGGCAGGGCAACGTCGACGAGGTCTTATAACAGGTAAAAGCATCTTGGTAACAGGTAAAAGCATCTATTGGCCACAAATTTACGTCTCATGTCAACGAAATTTCATTGTAGCGTTTTTGTCCCAGCAAAATGAGGACACAATCACACAAAAAGGTTCTAAGAAAAGCTTTTCTTTGGACCATACACCTTGAATCGTAGCGCTTAATTAAGCGAAAGCAAGCGCGGATGTCCCTGTGCTTGAAGACGTAGACGATGATCGTCGCGCCGGAATGGAGGCCTATATAGAGCGTGAAATAGTTGCTTACGAGGACTGCCTTAAATCATTAGAGTCTATCTTGCATTGAGAGGAGGATGTAACCGGCCTGAGAACTGTACCCGAACAGCTTGAAATCGAGTCACATTAGAATGTGTTTTGTTTTGAGGATTATCAGAGGGTGATGCTTTCAATACCGTTAAGAACTGGACTTTAATGTATGATTTTCGGTCCGAAAGTGAGGAACAGTCAAGTCTTATAAGCTTCGAGAACCGTATTTTTCGTCCTTGCGTGGCGTCGTCCAGTGCCTAACACCAGTGTTCGTGTGCTTACCTGATGCACTTACCTTACCTTACGCACCTTGACCACTGCTATGGTAGAGCAGTGTAGATAGATAGATTTATCGCATGTTTGCATCAACAATGGAAGCAATGCGTGCGTTAAAGCAATAGCGAACAAAGAGTGTGCCATTCACGGTGACTGCAAACTTGCTTGAGCACTTGTTCGATCTTGGGTCCCCAGCGACTGGCGTGTGTGGCGATTGCTTTGAGCTCGGCGCAGGCGGACGAGCGAAGGTCGTTGGGCGCGGATGATTTCCAGCTGGTCTTCGGGCGGCCTCGCGGGGCTTTCCAGTGTGGCAGGGGGAACATGGCGCGGCGCACAATAGTTGCTTCCGGACGTCGAAGAACATGCCCAATGTAGCGCCATCGACACCGGCGGATTTGCGAATCCGCATAGGCTAGGTCACTCCATGAGGCCTTTTCCCGAACCATGTCCCGAACCTTTCATTCGATACTTTGTCAAGCAACGAGACCTTTAAGATGTATCGCCAGCATCGCCGCTCGAAAATGGAAAGTTTTTCGGATTGCCCAGCTGTCAGTGACCATGCGTGTGCGCTGTAGTACAGGACAGCTCTTACGCAGGATCGATAGACAGAGAACTTGACTTTGTAGCTGACGGATGACAGCCACAGACTGCGTAGCTGCCAAAACGCTCTTATCGCCTTATTAATGCGAACTACAACTTCTTTGTTAAAGCCGCCATCGGACTGAAGTGTTGAGCCGAGATAGCAGAAACTTTCAACCATTTCAACTTCTTTGGCTATGACCGTTAACGGCTTTTCAGGCTGCGGCGAGCCTTTTATCACCATCAGTTTGCACTTCTCAGCGTTCAAAAACAGCCCCAAGGCCGCTGACGCTTTCTCAATGCGCTTCACTGTCCTTGCCAAGCTGGGACAGCACGTCGAAATGACGGCCAGATACGAACTGGACACTTTTGCATTTTACCTGAATATTTCCGGAGTGAATTGGATTTTTGAAGGTGCGAAATGTTTTGGCTTCTTTGATGGTCTATGTCTTCCTGAAATCACTGCCCCACACGGCCTGACCGGTATGTGACCTTTGTTTCCAAGAGCGGTCTTAAGGGACAGCACTTATGACGAAAACGATAAGCGGACACTTTAATGATGAAAAGCGGTTTTCTTTGCGTTCCCAAACTGGTTATTGCTTGGCCGGTTTCTTGCATACGCCGCACCGCACCGGCTGGTTGAAGAACTTCCAGCAGCCGTAGCCGGACCACTTGAATGTGTTGTCGCTGATCAGTGCCGGGTACTTTTTAGTGCTGAGGAATGCCGGATAATCGGGGCACCAGGGGAACTTCCCTTTGATCGGGACTCCGTTGGCGTCGGCAGGGTTGCCGAAATCGAAGGCGCTGTCGTCGGTGTTCTTGCCGTGGAATAACAGACCGTCGAAGCCGGTGGCGGAAGCGCCGATGAAGGCGAGCACTTCCGTCTCGTTGCCTTTGCATGCGTCGTGGTTGGCCTTCAGAAGCTCTATAAATACAGTAGGCACATTGGCTCCAGACGTACTTAGAGGCGATGTCGTACTGCTTTTGAAAGTTTTTCCTCGGTGAACTTAGTGAACTGAACTAAAATACTAAAATCTAGTATGAAAAATGACTTAGTCGCCATTTTTAGTTATTAATTTTTATTTAGGTACATTTTGTTCTTATTTTTATTCACTGTTTATTTTTAATGATTTTCGGTCATCTTTCGGTCATCTGTCGCCTTATTCCCTGAGGTTTTTTACACGCTGAAACGCATATTTCAGAACGTTCCGAATCGAGCTACCGGAGAAGTTTACTTTTTCCTTTGAAATAATTTCCTTCTGCCGACATCAACGGCATTTTTGTCATTTTCAGCAACTTTCTGCAGGCACCTATTAATCACCGTACTGCCATAGCTTACGGAACAGAATGCGGTTCTCCTCCTCGCTATGCACCGAGGCGAGGTGCGCGCCGCTCTTCTGGCACACCTTCTCCATAGTGCCCTCCATAGCAGGCGGACCATTGTGGAGCTAAAACCACCCACGTTAGAGTAAGGACTTAGCCGGCAACGCGAAAAATTCTTGGCCCACACATGCCTTGTAGCAGTTTCCGTTAAAGTAGAGCGGAAAGTCGGCGTCGCACGTCTTTTCCCTTGGCACTTCGCACAGCACATAGCAGGGCTGGGCGGTCTCGGGTCTCGGGTCTCGTTTTAGTCTCGGGTCAGGGGGGTAAGTCTCGGGTCTCGGGTCTCGGTCTCGGTCCCTGGCCAAGTCTCGGCCCACTTGAGTTTTTTTCTATTTTTTGGGCTCATCAAGGGCCCGCCCAGAGCGAATTTTGACTATATTCTGCAAATTTTGACCTAAAATTTCGTTGGCATCGCCTGCGGCGGGCCTATTTTCAACTCAGTCTTGAACGTGTTTAGACCATTTTTGCCCAATTTTCGTCTAAAATTTTGCTAATGTGGCCTACGGCGGGCAGTCTCGGGTGTCTCGGAACTGAATTTTTGTTCAGTTCCGAGACAGTGCCAGGCCGAATTTTAAGCGAAAATTTGACAGTCGTAGCGGGAATTTGCTGGCGGCGCCTAGCGGCGAGCCATTTTACCTACCGCTAAG
>JNEY01000059.1:82338-96956 GCA_020875895.1 Aphelenchus avenae
CCTCCCACCATGTTTTCGTCCCTCCATGTTAGTTTGGTGCCCCCCACCACCATCCCCCATAAATTCATTTGCCCCCCCCCCCCAATAAAACCCTTGCCCCCCATGCGGAGCCACAACCCATAATTTCAACCAAGTTTTTTTTCGCCGGTAGATGCACAAATGTCGGGTATCCTATGCATGGCGTCCGAAGGGCGCTATGCGGGCCCTATCCATAATGTAGTCTAACTAGCAGCACGTGGCGTAGTGATCCGTCCGGTGTGGCTCATGCCCAGTGATTGCTCCATTCTAGCACGTTTCAACAATGCATACAACAAGCTCTGGACTCGTGCCGATGCCAAGAGAGAAAGCGCGAAGTGCTATACACTACCACACGGCGCGGATGCCATGTGCAAGTAGGTACTTGTAGACGAAACGCAGTCTGTGCAGTATGAGGATTTGCCGGCCATAGAGGCTGGGCGGGTCTCGATCCCAGTATCCCGATGGTCTCCATAATAGTCCCGGCCTTTGAAAAAAAATCCCACACAATACTGCAATTAGCAAATTTCGTGCATAACTGACCCAAGTTCGATTGTCTCCGACCGAAAGAAAACCTCATTACGAAAATTTACTCGCAGCACCGAAGGGCGCGCCATTCTACCTTTTGCAGGAGCGCCAGGAATTCCGATTTCCGGTTTGCATTTCCCACTTGATTAGTGTGAAACGTTGTGAAGTCCAAGGAATAAGCTATGCGTTTAAAACATCATAAGTGACGATATCCTTGCTAAAGGTTAAGTTGCCACTTGTGCATTAGTGCGGCGCAGCGGACCCTTTCCCACATTCCTCTCAGATTGCGCCTAATCAAGTGCGCCGATCGGACAATTTTCCTAGGCTCTATGCCGACTGCTGGTGGCCCGAGGTCTACCGCCCAGTGCTGGATGAGGCCGACGAGAATGAGTTGCCGCCGGATTTGGCTGACGATGTGAAGACATATATGGACGTTGGCTTCAGAATCGAATACGCTCTTACTCACGCGACACAGTATGGCGACCAGGATGTCCCTGAAGAGTCAGTTACTTACTTTTTGAGCGATCATGGCTTGCGACGATTTAGCTGCAGCAGTTGGTTCGAAGAATGAGGGCCCTCGTTTGGCCACCTACGGAAAACTTATGTGCTCGAGACTGGCTGATTTTCGCACGGTCGGCTCAATAAAAAATTGGCTGCTACCTTTGACGAATAAAGTCATACCGATGGTCTCTGTCAACAAGGTCCGGAGGCAACTGTTAAAAACGACATAAATCGTGCAGGCAAAAGTAGGAAACTTCAGACAAGTTCGAAACTCGACTTAGATTTTCAGCCGTATTCGAACTCAGGTTACTCAAGTTTTCGGTGCACACTGAACTTGATGTTGTTTCATTGGAGTAAACGGTGTTTTTGGTGTAGACGCTAGTGGTGGGCGGGGCACATACCAAAATGGGGGGGGGACAATATAGATGTGTGACTTCAATTTGGGGATGGGGCAACCCCTTACTTAAGGGTGCCAAAACGGTGCCCGCCCTCCCCCATTTTGGTTTGTCCCCCCCCCCTCCACAAAACTGGTTGCCCCTATTTAGGTCTTCACTGTTGGCCCCCTCCATAATGGAATTTTACCCCATTTCGCTGCAAAAAACACTAGCATCTACACCAAAAACACTGTTTACTCCTCACGACATGTTTGCAACAATGCTGCTAGAGACAGGTACGCATGAGAAGATCACTTGTAGGTAGACACTTCCGACAAGCGGACATACGTTACGAATTTTCGACAGATTAAGCGAAGCAAATGAGGTAGTCGCAATGCTGACCACCCCTGTTTCCGCCATATTCCCTGACAAGCAGCCAGCTAGAGGCGCAAGTCAGGGATGGGGGTCTCGGTCTCGGTCTCGAAAACCAAGACTCTCGGGAGTCCCGTCTCGGTCTCGGTCTTCGAAATTTTAGTCCGCAAACTTGCTTTTCTCAGACAATATTTTGACTATTTTTCTTAAAATTTCACGCAAAATTTCGTTGGCGTCGCCTGCGGCGGGTCAATAATAACCGAATTTTTTGACATTTTTGACCGCGGTCGGGCGATTTCGAGCCGAAAATATTCCAAGTCTCGGTCTCGGTCATGAGTCTGGTCTCGGTCTCGGTCTTCAAATTCGTAACCCCCATCCCTGGCGCAAGTTTTGTCGAAGGGTTCTGAGCAGATCCACTCTGTACGGCGTTGCGAACGCGATCAGCATCGCTTCCGATGCAAGGAAGTTGGCGTTGAGAAAGGCGAGTCCCATCAGCGCAAACAGGTTCAGTGCCTCGCACGACCGTGAGAAAAACACAACGTACGCAGCTTTCGGCAAAGAGACCATGACCAATATTGCCGCTTGGTGCACAACCAGGGCGACAAGGAGATTATTAGCGGCTTTCCAGGTCTTGCTGCACTTCTGCTCGCTGCGTCGAATCAGCAGAAACGACTGGACAACACAAAAGAGTTCGACGAGCCGGTCGATCAGCGACCAGAACGATAAAGCGTAGCCGGAATACCGGATAGTGCTTGTGGGTCCAGAGCGAAACCCAAAGACCACATTGTCCGCGATGAATGCGCCCAGGTCAGGGTTCAGTTTGGCGACGTTTTCCTGAAATCGAGTTTGCTGAGAACCAAAGAGTTCGGAAGTGAAGACTTCGGATCGTTGCATGCTGATTCCGTGTCGCCTTCGGTCCCGTAAAATACGGTTAAACCACTGAACGGCAGTACGGAACGGGGAACATCACTGGAAACTAGCGACCTTTGGACTTTTTGGCGTTTTCGGCTCAGTAAAACGACACGCAGAATCACGACATGATCGTGCGGAGCTAACAGCGGCGACGCGTGAAGCCATGTTGTTTTCCGGTTGCGTAACCCTCGTGACGTTTCCCATTCATCCTCAGAGTTACCTTTATTTCGTCCATGTTCCAGATGCTTAGCGTAAGTGGAATGACTAGGGTAATTGGGGGAACAAGTAAGACCGGCACTAACAGGATTAGCGCGCGACGGCGGCAGGTAAGCCCCCGGTACAGGCGGCTGGCGTCCAATAGCGACGTATAGCGGAATGCGAAGAGCACGACGCCTAATGTGTTCATGAATGCGGCGCTAGTGATCTCCAAGAAGAAGAAGGATCCTCGGTTGTTGCCGAGTATTCGCAGTGGGCCTGTTACCACAGCTGAAAAGGGGAAAACACGCTTCCGCTGCGGTTTTCATTTTGTTTATCTTAATTTCTTTATTCTGCCCTTTGCATATCCATGTCACGTCGTACGACGCACGAGGGAAGTGAACGCTTTTTCAGCCGTGCCATTAGGCAAGATGCGCTTACCCGCGTTGTACGGGAAAAGCGGTAGCGGCTGTCCCAGACCGGTGACAAGAGTGTACGTAAAGGAGCAGCAACAGTGCATTAGCAGGTACACTCTGTAAACTCGCATCTTCTTCGTTGACTTCTTCCAGATCAAGAAGACAAAGAGTGGCATTGCAGCGACGGAAAGAAGCGTGAACGTCGTGAGCATCGACTGGTAGACCACGATAAGCCATGGCGAATAGGAATATTCAGAGAAATAGCCGCTGCTAGCCATATAGGGGGGCAGGTTAATGGCCGTACGATGTAGCCCGACGTTTCTGTATTGCTCGAACAGGTGCGTTGTTTGCTTGAAAGGTACCTGAATAATTCACGGTAATGTGCATTGGGCTAATTAACTTCGTTATGAGTTCAGCTCCGCGTACTTTGACAGCGGGAAACCCAGGTGTTTTACTTGGTATCTCTGCCGCAACTGATTTGACTCGCCCTACAGTCATGCTATGCCTAGGTATGGTCGTTGCTCGGCGTACTTTCGACGGTGGTAAGCCTCATCCTTTGTCGATGGTTGAATTGTTGGCGTCCAGGTGCATTGTTTTCGTGTAACGTAGTTAAAATACTAAAGCGTTCGTTGATTTTCTAGTCAGCTTCGTCTCTGTGTACTTTGAAGGCTAAATATCATAACAGTCCGTTGCGTTCTAGCAGACGTCTTAACGAGTTCTCAGTGTCGAAATTGTTCTACGCTCCTCCACATGATGCTATCCAGTGACGCCAACTTTCGGGCTGTTCCGTTCTGTGACGTGATCCCGTTCGGTAGAGCTTTCTACACGTCGTGGATCGCGTAGAAACCTCCCAATGCTGATATGAAGAATTTTGGGCGCCAGCAGCGTCACTTGTTTCTTCAAAAATTTAAGCTAAATACCAATAAAATACTAACACTGTACACAGTTCAATAGAGTTCTTTATAGAATCTTGGTCCCCCAGCGACCTTCCTCTGGTCCCACGCGCCGAATGGTCCCGTGGTTGTTGACTTCGACGTACTCCTCGTGCACGCGAACCGGTTCCGCTAATGGAGCGCTCAGCGACATGGAGGGAGCGAGGAGCTAGTGTGTTCTTCGTTGCAGCGAGGATGCCCCGCTTTCCTCGTCAATGCTTTTCCATGCCTCCGCCACAGTTGAGGCCGTGCAAAGAGCGCTGCAACAAAATTTTACTACTATGTTCATTTGACTTCTGGTGATTATATTAAACAACCCCAATTTAGGACTGACCTTCTCTGAAGCTGTCCTTGTCGGGTATGAATGCAAGACCGCCATATTTACCCTGCAAGCGACCCACGCGGTCACATGACGCCAAAATATGACGCGAGTGAGGAGAAGCTTTTTGGTCTCAAACCGACGGTAAGAGCTCGCAGTTCGCATAAGCCAGCAGCAGATACCATCTTAGGCTATACTGCGCATCCTCGGATCCATCGGAGTAATTCTTGGAGTGCTCATCGTCATTACGGGCTTCTTCGTTGGCTTACTCACCGGTATTTTCATGGATGGCATCGTCACAATCATTGTCTATGCTACGTTATTGTGCGTCTGTGAACCCATCAAAACGGCCTTATGTGCCGCGTTTGTCGCTACGAATGTAAGTGTCAAACCCCAATTCAAACTGACCTCATTCTTATATTGCCTGCATATTGCCTTAACGGTTGACACAGTAGACGCTAAGTACTTTTTGGACATGAATGAAGAACATCCATTATCTGTACAAGAAACGTTAGAGGCAGTCCTTCTCGTTGGGAAAGCTATCTATTGGCTTACGCTGCTTGTTGACACCTATCGCATCCGCTACGGGTACGGCTATGCGCTGCCGGGGACGTATCGCACGGCATCAGACGTCGTCGCACGTGATGGGTTTCGCTGGCCTTTCGGCTTGTTCGGGAACCGCGATCGAGACCACTACAAGGGAACGTACGGCGCGTACGCGTACGAGCGTAAGTCGCACTTTATTTTGTCGAACATAAAATGCTGTGTCATCAGTATTGGCTGGTAAAAATGACGGCCAAGGTAAGCGAAAAGTGTGGCCCTTGATGGAAACCCCATTTGCCCAACAAGCCGTTAGCCCCGGACGGTTTTCGCGGGAATGGCTACATGTCGAGTAACTTGCTCGTTATCCCCTCTCCCAGTCAATAGCGGAGCCAAGGCGACCCCGAAGAGATTATTGGCGTTTTCAATCAATGTCACCTAATAATCTGGAAAAAATCCGCCATCCGAGTCGGAACACGAAGCCGCCAACTATACGTTTGCTAATCTACAATCAGCATTAGCCTTCACTTTACGCTGTTCCGGGATTTGGTTGAAAATTAGCTTTGCGCAAGCAACTAACCGTACAACTGGACACCAACGCCATGGTTCAAAGTTTTCAGATTACGACACGCTGATGGTCCTAACGCTGCTGGGGCTCGGCGTGGTCTTCCTCTTTTGCGCATTCGCTGAGTTCATTGCCGCGCACGTGTTGCAAACGGCTAGGCGTAATGTGGAAGCCCTGCAAAGGATCAGCACAAAGGTCACAAGGCGGGAACACTGATGCCGTATTTCGGCCCACCCCGATGACGACATGATCTCATTTTATTCTTTAACACACGAGTGGTTGTTGTGAATAATTGATCATTGTCTTCGTTTTTCCAGGAAGTGAACTCTGCTCCTGGAAGCAAAGAGCAACGGATGAGCACAATGCCTACTTAGTAAATATCCCGATATCAAGCTACTTTCTTTCTTGAATTATGAGTCGTTCTGAGACGCAAAAAGTGCATTCATTTGCAACGTATGTGAAAGCGACCGGTCTCCGAAAATGTGTCGCAAGCGTCGGCGATCGATTACACCACGCGGTCACTCTGAACAATGTGGTCTCTGAATGATACTTTTTAATTTATAGTCTGTCTTAAAATCAAAATAGGCAAGGATTAAGCCAAGCAAAAAGTGCATATTTTGTGAAGCCTTTTAATCTTCGTGGCACTCATGAACTCCGAAAATTTTTGTAAAGCCGTGTGAAATTTTAAAAAGGCTGCTAGCGTTTGCATGGCGGCCTTTGCACTTTCAAGTCAAACAACATGGTTAAGTGTGAAGACAAAAAACGCTACGTTACTTTGACTTTGAATAACTTTTCTGTCTTTAATTCCGCTGTACGTTTTTCGATTTTGGCTATGTCAAAGAGCGTCCTGGCCGGCGTCAAAGTACTCGACTTCTCGAGGATTCTCGCCGCCCCTTTGGCGTCCATGATTCTCAGAGACCTCGGTGCGGAAGTCTGGAAGATCGAGCGTCCAGGTGCACCCACATCAGAAAGTAACTTATAGCGAACGCTTTAGGCAGCGGTGACGAAGTGCGTAAATGGGTTCCGCCCGTGGTCAACGGACAAAGCTGCTATTTCCTTTGTGTGAACCGCAACAAGAAGAGTATTGCCCTGGACCTTTCGAAGCCGCAAGGGCAGCAACTCGTAAGTACATGACTGCACATGACACCTTTAAGTGAGCATAGCACGTCTTCAAAGGAGCACTCGCGCTGGACAGTATTTTAGTGCCGTCGTGACGCATTCGACTTATGTTTCTCCTCAGGTTTAGGCTCGCGGATTAGCGATGAAAGCCGATGTCCTACTGGAGAATTTTAAGACTGGGCACATGAAGAAGTTTGGTTTGGACTATGAGACGCTATCCGCACAGAATCCTCGAGTTTCCAAACAGGGTTCAATCAAATTCTGACATAACACCGTTCAATTCAATCCAAAAATCCAGCATTCACGGCTTTTTCCTATGAACACCAAGGACTGTTCCGGCAGCTTAATTTTTTAGGGGATATACGCGATGAAGAGTATGCCAGGCATAAGCTTAAAAGGTCACCATTCTGGCAGAGATGTACTCTTAAGTAGTGTTCGGGAAGACACCCCCGTGCCGTTCCCCGTTCCCGTGCTACCCCTCCCGTGCCGTTCCCCGTCCCCGTGCTACCCCTCCCGTGCCGTTCCCCGTGCCCGTGCCAAAAAAAACGGTCCGTTTCCCGTGCCCGTTCTCCAAACCAAAAATACGCCCAAAAAGCGTATTTTCATGGAAAAAATTCATCAGAGCAGCCATTTTGGCCATTAGCGCTTAAGGTATTGTGGTTTCAGCAGTAGAAAAGAAAAAAATAATGGAAAATTTAAAGAAAAAAAGTTAAAATTTTTTACAAAATATGCATCCTTTTGGGAATCTTTTCTTCACCAAAGGGTCCCCTCTTAGGATCCACCCCAAAAGGGGCGCAATTTTGAGGTAAAAAACGGGTCCAAGAACGGCAGCCGTTCCTGGACGCCCCCCGTGCCCGTGCTGACCCCTCCCGTGCCGTTCCCCGTGCCCGTGAAAAACGGGCACGGGAAACGGGAACGGTACCGTTCCTCACGGTCCGTCCCGAACACTACTCTTAAGATACCGGTGCAAAGTCGAATTTCGACAGAAATGAATTTCGGGCATAACGACACAACATTGACGAGATTGAGACTTTGAGGTCTTTACGCACACGGTGCAATTCTCGCGGCGCTGCTGCAGCGCCACAGGACGGGTCAAGGAGAGCTGATCCACTGCAACCTACTGTCAACGCAGATCACGGCTCTCGCGAACATCGCAAGCAACTACCTCAACGCGGGCGTGGAAGGACGCCCGTGGGGCACCGAGCACGAGAGCATCGTTCCGTACCAAGCGTTCCGGACGAGGGACGGACGTCACTATGTCGTCGGCGCAGGAGATGATAACGCCTTCAGAGAAGTAAGTTGGTGTCGCATGGATGGACGCTGTCCGATACTGAATGTGAAAGCCGAAAATTAATCTACAGATGCCGAAAGTACGAGGCCAAAACTCATCGAACCCCCGACGTTATTAATCCGCTCCAAATGAAAGTGTCGAAATGGAAATAAGTGGTCAAAACTGGCCCAAAATGAGCAAAATATCTTGTGCTCTACAGTCTATTAACGGATTCAGGATTCGAAAACACTAGGTTTTTTCGGCGCAGCCAAGTTTCCTTATCGAAAATGACGATTATTTTTGAACCCGGGCGTCGGGTCCCTATTTTGTAAACTTTGGAGCTTTAGCAGTTGAAAATTGAATGGTTAAGCGTGTATTTGATGATGTCTCCATTTAGCTCTGCTGCCTGCTTGAGCTGTCCGAACTTGCAGACTCCCCCTCGCTGAGATCAAATCCTCTCCTCTGCTGAAATCAATTCTAGAGCGAAGGAAGGGATCCCCATGACGCATGTAAAGAAGTAGCTTTGCATCGGGTCCCTGGTGCCGCATTGGATGGCACCAATGCTATAGCCCCTCCTTACCGGGTTCGTCATCAAGTGCACTAGGTACCCACTTCCCATACGAAACGTTGCCTATCATCGACGCTTCAGATTCGCCTCTAACGACTTGGACTACTGGCGGAAGACTTTACGAAGTGAAAAGTTCCCGTCCGGTCCAGTAAACACCGTTGGCGAATCATTCGCTCATGAACAAGTCCAGCATCTGGGGCTCGTGCAAGACGTTACCCATCCGAGCTACGGACGCGTCAAGGTTACGGGTAAGCAGTTACAGCTAGCCCACGGAAGATCGCATGCAGCCGCCCTTATGGCTGTATGTGCTAAAGGTCGTATTCCCGCCTTTAACATAACGAAATTCGAGTTTTTAGGTCCGCCAGCTCAGTACCGCCACATGGCGAACGAAGTTCGCTCAGCTCCCCCGCTGCTCGGAGAACACACCAGTGAAGTCCTGCGGAAAGAACTTGCCTTGTCGGAAGAAGAAATCTCAAGACTGCAGCGCGATAAAGTGATTCAGTAGTAACGGCCTAGTTGAGAGCTTGTTCACTAAAGAGAAATAAAAAAGAACCTCAATCTTTCTAAGTAAATACTGATGCTTGAAATGGCACATCAATTAAGGAAGGCAAGCATGCATCATACATGTTTCTACGACTACATGGTATAAATCGATGGCTCATTCATGATCTACCGGTATGGCGGCACACTGGATGTCTGCTGTAGTAGCCCACGATTCTCGGCTGAGTTTGTCGTACTAATCGGATTCCCATCGCTTACAACTTCTCATTCTCTCGCATTGCTTAACACCGGAAAACGCAGTTTGTTAAGAGTGATTTATGTGCTTCATAATTGGGGATGCCTGGCTCTAGGAAGCGTCATATGGGTCAGGGCGGGCAGGGTCTCTACCTGGGAACTGCGGTGAGCTGGCATTGGCCCCAAATGCGATATGTAAGACCTGAACTTAGCTGCTCACGACTCAAAAGAGCACCATCTAAGATACCAACAGATTTTTGCTCAAGGTACTTTTTATATTACATGTTGGCGAAGAATTTGTAGACAATAACTGCAGTCAAAACAATGCATGCAAAGAAAGCCCAGTACGAGAATATGGGAAGAACCGTCGGCTTGTACGCCTCGACATTCCGCGTTCTCAAAGGGCGTCGAATTCTCTCGGGCGCTCCGAGCACGGCTTCGCGAGCTCCTGACCACTGGTGCGGTCCGCATAGGAGACGTTCGGGCCAAACAGGAGTGGCAATGCCAACTTGGGGTCCGCGATCGCGTAGCGGGCTATGGACGGTCTGCAGCCGATGAGCGAGGCCAGATCGTCCAAGTAGCTCGCGTAGTCGACCTAAAACCCAGCTAAAACTTAGCCTGGAATCTCAGGAGAACTAGCTCGATCAACTTAAAAGCGTAGACAGGCATGGTCGACGCGCGGTTAGCCTTCCATGACTAGTGAACCCCCCTTAAGAGTAACCCCACCGAGCAATCGTGACCCCGATCTGTCTCAGCCGGGACGAACAAAAAAAACAAGTAGTAATAGGATAGTGTCGGAGATCTTAAGCCCCCCCCCCACTCCGTTAATCGCAGTGTTTGGTCGCTGCCTACTCTGAATGGAGGAGAGCAAAGCGAGTACCTACCCAGAATCTCTGAAGCGACAGCTTGAAGTGACGGTCCAGCATCGCCTTAGCCGCGTCCACTTCCTGCGTCATTTGCTCTCGTGACGACAGAACTGCATGCGTACTGCATAGCCTCTTACCGGCAAATGCGTGGAAGAAGAGGCGTGCCTGCATCTCCGCAGTTGATACGATTGCACCGGTTGGCTGAAACGTAGATGTTTCTCCTTGGTGAGCCCCTCTCCTGATGACCTGAATGAGTCCAACGAACCCGAATGTGTTGTGGCGCGCCAGGTCGCCGTCAACGGGAAGGATGCACTTCCAGAGCCGAGCGTAGTTGTCTTCGACCGCGATCAGCGTCCCGTCCTCCACCAGACGAGTGTCGAAGAGATAGCCGGTGGCGAGAATGACGTTGTCGACGTGCTCCGTCACCGTCCCGTCCGTCCACTCGATGCCGCCTTCGGTGAATCGCGCCACGTCCGGCTTCACGACGACAGTGCCACTGAGGATTCGGTTCTGCAGCTCGTCGTTCAGAGTGGCGTGCTTGCTAAAATCGAGAATCTCTGGTCTAATGATGGTCACCTTTTCGTTCACGCTCGATACCAAGTGATTTAAGGCGAATAAAACGTCGAACGTACGCGAACGGATGGTAGCTCGGGTGTATCCCGTAAAGCTCGTGATCGAAACGTCGTCGTAGGGCGGCCAGCATCGAACGCTCCAGGTACCACTTCGGCAGCAGTCGGTTCCAGAAGTAGGCGTTGAAGCGAGTCTTCACGGTGTCACTAGGATAGCCGTTCGGTCCCACTCGGTTGAACACGTATGCGCCTCCCCGCGTGGACCAATAGACCTGAAATGTGCGGCAGTTTAAAGCTTAATTTCAAGTCGACTCCATATTTTGGAACAGCGTTTAGGTACATGCTAAGACGAATTCGTGTAGACGCACTAGAATGAATCACTCGCTAAGTATCGCAGACACGATCAAGAATCACTGGTAGCAATGCCTATTTTTTTACATTCAGACAAAAACTTTTGGTAGGTTACTTTTTTGCCGAACAGAACCAATTTTGAAGGCGACCTAAAATTCGAATGGTTTTTAGTGCCAAACCGAACCAAAAATGAAAATGCTAATCGCATAGGAATCACGCAGAATGCTGCCTGTTTGACCACCAACGGTTATCGAAAAAATATCTGCTGACTGACGCGACTCAGCTCAACGGCGATGTCGACGGCGGAGTTTCCGGCGCCCACAACGACGTTTACGCATCCTCCAAGGGCTTCGGTTCCTTGTACTGCTTGGCGTGAAGTATCCGGCCGCTGAAAGCGCTCTGATTGGGCCGCCATTCATCGCCTTCTGCTGGGAAATTCGGCACGCTGTTGTGGCCCGTGCAGATCAGCACGTAATCGAATACTTCACGCTTCGTCCGACCGGAAGGATCGCGATAGTGGACTGTCCATTTCCCGCTAACGGCGTAGTCGAAAGCGCGTTCGATTCGCGTCACCGTGCTGCGAAGGCGAACGTACTCGTGAAGGCGGTGCTCATCCGCGTAAAGACGTAGGTACTCGAGCAGCTTCGAGTGGTGCATGTAGTTGGGGAAGTCGGGCGGCGGCGGAAAGTCGCTGTAGGCCGTCATCTCTTTGGATGTGTTGATGATGGTCGACTTCATCACCGACGCGGCTAAAATAGTTATGCTATAAATTGCGAACCGGTTAAGATGGCTTGAGCAAAACGTCTAGGATTTCTGTTCAGTATTTTCTGCCGCTTAATTGAACTTTCCGGTTCATTGCTTTCACTGAACTGGATTGAACGCGGAACAAGACAGGTATCGGTTTAAACTCAGTTCAGTCCACGGAATGTCCTGATTCAGAGAGACGGAGAACGCCGAATCAGAGATGGACATTGACCACCCGTACAGTAGCCGTACCATAGTGCATTTTACGGCCCGTAAGCCGTAGCCGTAATGCACTCAGAAATTCGCCTGTACGTCCAAATTTTTGTGTTTTTTTCAACAACGAGCAAGGGAACTATGTTCCTATGGGCAACAGTTGCATGTAGCTAGCATTTACATTCGTTAATGGGTAGGTTTCGATTCAAGACAGCGAGCATTTCTGCCTTCTTTGGAGTCAGGACGGCATCTGGGGTTCCTTACCAAAGGGTCCCCCCTTACCTCATTTTGCGGGTTTCATTATGGCCCGTAACGCGGGGTCCCCCATGCCGTAGCCGTACCCGTATTTTACGGCTATGGATACGGGTACGGCTCGTAGTACGTTACGGCTGTCGATCTCTACCCTGAACGGACTTCGTCTTAATAAACTTTCATTAGACAGAGACCAGCACATTCCAATTCATTTCAATGAACGACAAGTTATAGCTCAATGCAAGCGGTCGATCTTGTGTCCTGAACAGTCTAGACTTCGTAGTTTACTTACAATTCGGATCATTGCTGTAGCGCCATATTCCGCCAATGTCATCGCTCGCTTCGAACACCACCGGCTTGACTCCGTACTCCAGCGCCCACCTGAAATGTGTCACTAAGTCCGGAAGAGTTGAGAATTGATTACCTGGCAGCAGGCAGGCCACTCGCTCCGGCACCAACAATAGCACAACGTGGGCTCATTACTGAACTGAAAACATTTTCTAAGAATGAATGAACTAGTCGATGCATGTCAAGTACATGCTCGAGATGCGCGAAAGGCCACGATCGTGTCAGAAAGAAATAGAACAATTACGCAGAGGCAATCCCGAATCGGAAAACGCATTCCACTATTCTAACGTTGAGTTTGACCATTCAAATTGAGTGACTGTAAAAGCAAGAATTTCGGGGAAACAGCACCGCGCCATGCCTAAGCGTAACAGTACTAACTAACTTTAACAGAATAGGAAACAGTTCAGTCGGAACAGGGAAAAAAGCCGGAAAGGACTATTCGTTGGCATAGAGTAAAGTGAGCAATGTCAGAAATTGCCTTAGAAAGTTGTGAATGAGGTACAGAGCTGTGTGCAAACCCATCATCAAACGTGTGAGGAACCTTCAGCGCGCAGCTTGTTTATCGGGAACCCGGCCGCCGACAGGAAAAATCGATCACAGCGGCCAGCCGACCGGCGCTGCGCTAGCGGCCGACGCTAAAGGTGATCATTACGGACGACCCGCAGCGGCCAACTATTCGATGGGATGAGCAATAATGACGTTGAAGTCCGCATACGCAGAGCGTCGCATTTTTTGTACCAGTTATCATTAAAAAATGATTGTAATATTAACCAAGTAATCAAATCAACCCACTTACTTGGTTTCTCGGCCAGCTACAACAAAGGCCTAGTATGCCGATTCTTTAACGACAAAGGCAATTTCCGAATTTTTAACGTGTCGAACTCAACCCAGAATGCCATGTACAAAAGCGACTCCTTCTTGGTTCAGTGCGTTGCAACCACAGTTTCAGTGGACCGGCAAGTTCTCTGAACTAGGGTGAACTGAACTAGACTGAACACGACCTCCGGTTCATTCCGGTTAAGTCGGTCCAAAACCCGGTTCAGTACCTTGAAAAACTCTACTGAAGAGGCTAGTTCACTGAACTGGAGTGGATTGGACTGAACTGAACTCGACCTCTAGTTCATTTCAGTTTCAGTTCAGTGGTCCATGCAGTGTTGTTGAATTTCCACTTGCTTCCGTCATTTCCATTTCCATTTCCGAGAATTCTTTTTCCAGAATTTCCATTTCCATTTCCCACTAGCTATTTTTGGTATCATTTCCATTTCCACAATTTCCGCCATTCATTTCCTACTGAACCGATTTAATGGGTTAAATGACGTTCCGACAATTAAAAACATCGTCAAACACGCAAAGCAGCTAGCGAGAGATGTTTTCGTTGAGGTGGTACATCAGCTTGTCATCCAGGAGACTCTCCTGAGTGCGATTCTTCTTGCCGATAACAGCCAAACCGGCGTGGCTGAAGCATCGTTCAATTGAGGCCGAAGTTGCAGGCGCAGCGAGGTATTTAAGAGCCACCGGGTGCACTTTCGGGTACTTCACCGAACCTTCTGAACGCCACCATTCGAGTGGTTCCGTAGCGCGGAAGTCTTGATAGAGCATAGCGTTGATGTACTCCTTTGCCTCCGTAAGCGGTCCGCTTCCGTGCCCCGCAGTCCTGTACTGCGAGCTCAGACGCTTCTCATGCTTGCGCTTTTTGAGCATCATCTGCTCGTAGTCGTCATCGTCTGCGTCTCGTCAGATTCCGCGTCGGAGACGGCTTCGCTCGCGTCATCGTTCCTCATGCGGTCGGCTATCAGAGAAGCAGAAATCCGCTCAACATAGCGTGACGGCTACGGAAAATTAAGGGAAATTATACATGTTGGAAATGAATGAATACTCGGTTTTCGTAATTTCCATTTCCATTCATTTCCCACT
>JNEY01000059.1:129519-145447 GCA_020875895.1 Aphelenchus avenae
TACCAAAGTAGCAATGTAAGCACGGGAACTGCAAACACATAACTAAGATTCGCCTAGTTTAGCTGTTGAGTACCACTTTGTGAGTTTTAATGTAAAACTCTAAGGTGCAAGTTTAACTCCACTATCTGCAAGCAAAACCTACCTTTTTGCTAGAGTCGGCGCGCGGCCATTTACTGAAATAACAGTTCCAAAAAGCGGAATATAGCCGACCGGACGCAGGGCCGCAGTATTGATGACAACTGCGGTTTTCGCAGAAGGTTCAGACCCGCTCCTAGCCGGGTACTCAATTAGCAAGGGGAGGGCAGGGTTGCTCTGGTTCCGGTTCCGGTTCCGGTACCGGGTTCCGGGGGGTCAGTTCCGATTCCGGTTCCGGTCAAGGGTCGGTTCCGGGTCGGTTCCGGTCATGCCCGCCGCAGGCGACACCAACGAAATTTTAGGCGAAAATTTCACAAATACAGTCAAAATTAGCTCTGGCGGCGCCTAGCGGCGGGCCATTTTATCGCTAAGCTCAAATAAAGGATTATTGATGGACAAACTACGACTTTTGACGGAAAAACCGACAATTTTTTCGGGTCGTTTCCGGTTCCGGGTAGGGGGTCAGTTCCGGTTCCGGTTCCGGTTCCGGTCAAGGGGTCGGTTCCGGAACAACCCTGGGGGAGGGGTCATATTTGGGTTTTTACCGCAAGGTGGTACCTTGTTGTGACCCCCCCCCTAAATATGCATATTATGGAGGGTGTTTTGTGCTTCTTTAGTGTAAAAATTTTTTTGATGAAATTAACCCCCAATGAAATTTTGACCCCTTTGTAATGTAGTACTCCTAGCCGCCTAATCTGCTATAAATATGATGTTTTTCTGTCCGGTTTTCGTGAAGGCTATTCTCTTAGTCGGCGCCGGCTGGACGACTGTGATGATTCTGTACACTGGCGAATTAAGCGTGGCAGGGACTTAAACACACGCCGAACACCACCAACTTTCTGAATTCCTCTCTTACCGAAAAGGGATGTTGCTCGCCGGGAATGTCATCTCCATTTGCCAGGTTTTCCAGGCCGAAGAAAGATTCGTCTAACATCATCTTGGCTACCGTCGGCTCCGTCTGTAACCGGTGCTCGACTACAATCCGGACCATGTACCAAAGACAGCGTGCTCGCCTGTTGACGGGTCCAAATGCGTCAACGCCTCAGCCTGCTATCCAAACAAAGAAGTCATGATTGACTGACCCCACCGGTTCTTACTTCAGTTCGTTCGACTCCGCTCGTGCTATACGGCTTGGAGGACCGGCGGAACTTCGGGTCGTCGGGGCACCGGCCACGTCACCGTCGACCCCTGCAGTACCCACGTCGCCTATCCTTTCCTTATACACTAAAGGGCTGGTGTATCTCCGTCGCCAAAAAAATTTTCCGGTATTGGGTCAAGTTTGGTATCATTCGATAGGGCTTCTAAAGTTATGAAAAACTGAAAAGTTTCAGCCGGATCGGTTGGCTAGAAAAAAGTTGTGACTGTTCAAAATTTCAAAACCTGCTTCATGCTTCCATGCGATAGCGAGCGCTATCGCATGGAAGCAGAAAACCAATGTCATGTTGGAAATTCATGTCATACCTCCAACAAAAGCCCTTGATGAGCAAATTACGAATCATTCTTCACATTGGTTCCAAGACCCCCTTTGACACCTATAAAAAGGGGATTCGACCTCCAAAATAATGCTTTTTTCATTGTCAACTTGTAACCTTAAGCCGTACCTCAAAGGAAACCCCTTGGAGATTTTGTCAACCCCCCCCCCCGGGGTTTAAAGCATCTAGAACCCAAAAACTGCATTTGCTTATCAAATTGGGCCTTTCATGCATGCGGTACAGGACAACAGCGTCCGTTTTTATGCGTGTAGATGAGGCCGGTTATAGTCGGGAAATCAGGGGTCTCCTGCGTAATATTATAGCGAGCCCGATAAAATTTTGTGCGCACCATATCGAGTAAGAAGGGACAAATACACACAGTTCAAATATTGGATGTGTATGGTAGCGCCAAAAGCCGTATGTTATCTGCTTCGTACAAGTAACCCCCCGATAGCGGCGCAGGCTGCGCTTCGCGCAGCCCAGCCGCTAGTCACTACTACGCCGTCGCTCACAACACTACACTTGCCAATGTCATCCAGGCCATCTGTAGAGCCAATCGTTATTCTGACTGATGCCACTTGTGTCCATGCCATGTTATGCATTCGTGCTGATCAATAAGGACTATTATTATGCCGCTTTACTGGTTATCGTATCGTGAGTGTGGAATGGTTACGCAGAATCTTTGTGTCTTACCTGGGGCTTCATCTTGGAGGCCTTACCGACATGTCGTCCATGTCGCGGTACCTGTGCGAAAATGTCCGAGGAACTGTGTAAAATGTGTCCCTTTTCCGAAGCATCGAACAAGTAGGTGTTTTTACGATGTGCTAAACGTCTGACATCTACTATCTGAAGTACAACGCGTATTTGCACGGTGCATTCGGTAACTTACGAACTTTGGTGCTGCTTTGTGAGTGGGCGTCACTCGAGACATCGGTACGCATGCTGAAGAGAACGGTGGTCAGGAGTGCGTGCCTTGTCGTCAACGGATCCCATTCGATAAGAGGAGACACGGCCAGTGGTAGATTACATGTTTCAAGGCCAGCATTAGGTCGGCTGAAGGCTCAAGGGTAGTACTGAGAGTGTTGCGGCTAACACCATAGAGGGAGGTATCGATTAGTTGGTAGGCATAGGCCGATAGTCAGCGGCAGATTGATGCCTTGAATACTGTCTAACTTGCGCAAACCTAAGGCATACCATGGACCTGTGCGAGTTTGCTCAAAGCTACGCGAACGATTGGCTTTCGCGCGCCGTAACCGTCTTTGTGGCGCTGAACTGCCTTTCGACCGTGTTCCTGTTGGCCGTGGTGGTCAAATGGCGGACGCATTTCCGGGTTGCCATGCACCACAACCTCAAAGTAGAAAGTTGATCTTTGATGATCGTGCAAAGCAACAGCTTTTTCAGATGTTGCTGGTTAGCATAATGATCATGTATTCGATCGCGTCGGTCAACTTCCTGGTGGCCTATTCGAGAAATGCGGTACGTCTGGCTGCAGCCAAAAAAAAGCCTTGCGACAAAGCTGCACCTGAATTCAGGTTTCAGGTTTCAGGTAGTTTTCCAGTTCATGTTTCAGGTTTTGGAGCAAAATTCAGGTATTTCAGGTACCTATTTTTTGGCCCGCCGCTAGGCGCCTCCAGACGCGATTTTGGACACGTTTTGTCAAAATTTGCACCAAAATCGCTGGGTTTCGCCTGCGGCGGGCTTTGTTTTAACATGGCCGGGTTCTGCCCCATACGACCAATATGTCCATCTCCATGTCGAAATTTTATTATACGAAAAAGATTTCAGGTTTCAGGTTACAGATGATTTTCCGGTTCAGGTTTCAGATTTTCAAAAAACGATTCAGGTGCAGCCTTGACTTGCGAGGTTTACATCTGTAGGACGTTGTTGTCGTCAGTTTCAAATATTCACGCGGGGAGGGAGAGGGGTCATCCAAGAGCTCATCTCAGCTCAGCCGCGCACTGCACAGCGTACTCACTAGTCCGCGCTGATGTGCCCGCAGTAGATTTTTGCTTGTCTGATATGCTGTCTTTGAGGAAGATGTGGGGCAGACACAGAAGTTATGCTGCTTGAAAAATCCTTGTGACCTCACGAAGGGGCTAGATTCGTTCCAAAAATGCTTCATGATCCTCATGTAACTTCTGAAGACGCAGCTTTTGCTGACGCTTGTTTGAATAACTCACTCGCCTAGTTCCTATACTTCACCTACGCCAATCCTTGTGACCTGCTCATTCCCGTGTGGATGAATGTGGTCGTCCGAGGCATCGGATACGTATACGTCTATTCGTTTCCTCTCTGGCATCTTGCGCTCTCGATCGAGCGAGTGTGGGCCACGTTACAGCCGCACAAGTACGAAAGCTCTGGCGTTGGCTACGGCGTCTTGACATCCGTCACTGTCGTAAGTCTCGTGCAAAACCCGGGCCACGCGACCCAAACGTCGGACCCTGACCCACCCGCTGATCCCCATCTCGACCAGCATTCATCATTTTCCAATTGGGAATCTCCATCTCAGTCTCTCTCCTCCATATCTACTGGGGACTACTGAGAGCCATACCTCCGCGATGCTGTCACGTTGGAGAGGGTTTTGGTCAATTTTTTCCTATTTTACTTGGAATTTCTTCATGCGGGTCCGTCCAGGGCCTGATCCTTTAGAATCGGATCCACCACCAAATGCGGCGCCCGTCCTTCTGCCGCGCGTTACTGATGTTTCATTTGTTTACTTCTTTGTTTCAGTGGGTGTACTCCCTCACTTACTTCATATATGGCTTTGGCTTTATATATCTGGCATTTCAAGACGATCAGTTTCGGAAAGAAACTCCATTTCTCACGCTGGACACGAAGACCAACGCCATATTTAAGCTCATCTCCAATTACCTCAACGTCGGACTGGACGTCGGCTCTGTGGTCATCGACCTAGTGACCGCCGTTGTGAACAAGCGACGCATCAAAGCATATGCGTCTGCCGTATCCCAGAAAGCCTGGAGGCAGGTCTAGGAGATTCAGTCGAAATTTTCGGTTCGCGTTCGATTCTGACAGGGAACTTTTTTTCAATTCCCGTTCGTAAAAGGGCCTCAGAACGGGGTTTTAGATCCTGCAGTCTGTCCTGCGCTCAAATGACCCGATCCATGCCGCTCCCCATTCCATTCTGCCCGGCGCTAGTGCCGAACGGATAGTCAACGATTTGCTGATTTTTTTTAGGAATTTCCCCGGTTATTCGCTTAGTCGTGCTTACCAGCTGAACGAGAACGTGAAGACGACAATGCGCCTGATACTACCGCTGGACTTCTGTAACGCGTTCCTCTACGTCTCTGGCATGGGGTTGGCGACCGTGGTGCGCCAGCTGAAGCTCAGTGGCTCCGTCTCACCGCAACGCTTCCAGTCGTTAATCGAACTGACGACGGCGGTAAGAAGATGGCTGACACGCGTTTCCACGAGCAAATGGTTCAGATATTCTGGCTTCAACCGCCTATATCGTTGCTCGTGTTCATGCGGTTCGCTAAATCCGACAAGCGCAGCGCGGTCATCCACGACCAGGAGTCGGAGGCGCGTATTTACTTTGAGCATTTCCGCAAGCAGCTCCAAGTCGGCCACATCACTCGGCGATGATTGCACTTGTATTAAGAGCTGACATTTATCTACAGCACAAAGTACCAGAGTATCGGGAATCTTAACCCCCCCCCCCTTCCCCCGGATTGGTCTTAACCTAGCGGCTGGGCTGCGCTTCGCGCAGCCGGCGCCGTTATCGGGGATGCCTTGTACTATGTAGGCACGTTTATTCTTGAGCATACATATTTCATTTCAGTAGGCTGTATGCCATATCGCCATTTTAATCATAAAGCACCTTCGTGTATTTTGGAACACATTCATTGTAGCGTCGCTGCCCATCCAGTATTCCATCCACCGTGTGTCGTAACTTTGTTTATGCAAAACGGACGCTATTTTCGGATTGCGCATGCGTGGATATTTGACGAAAGTTCACCTAATTGGCTGCTATGAAGCGCATGTCACAACGGGCTTATTGCACCCCTTGCACAAGTACAATATGTTAGGATTCTTCAGCTTCATAACCCCTAAGGTCTATCGGTAACCCGACTACTGGGTCCTCTTTTTTGGGTCCCGGCTAAAATACTGAAATCCTTTTTGGGTCCCGGAAAAATTTTCTCCGGAACAACGGCTTAAAACCATCTTTACTGCTTAAAAGCCATACAAGCAAGCCAATAGCATCGGGCGGATTCATGTCACGCACAGGGGTGGATGGATTCTGATTCCGAATTCTGAAGATTCTGACGTTTTTGCCAATTCTGAATTCTGAAATAGCGCCAAAATGTCAGAATAAGCACTAGGTAAAATGACATTTTTGAGGACCTTTTACATTTGCTAAAATAACTCGCCGCTAGGCGCCGCCCCACTTATTTTAGCAAATTTTTCCCAGATTTCGTTGGTATCGCCTGCGGCGGGCCATATTCAAGACAACATTATGTTTTAGGTGATGCTAATGAAACTCGCTTCCACAAGAAGCCCCGGTCTACGGCAGGAGCACATTTTCGACTATTTTGGGCAAAGTACTAACTTCTGAATTCTGATTCTGAATTCTGAAAGTTCTGACGTTTTTGACGATTCTGAATTCTGAAATGAAAATCCAATCAGAATCCATCCCTGGTCACGCGTGTCATGTCGTTGTAAGGAAAAAAACTATTTTTTTAAATTTTCCCGTGATAATTTTCAATTTTCGCCTTTCCTGAAGGATTTGCGGCCTTGATTGCGCCCGATTTTCCATGACAAAGCGTGACGTGGGGATCCAAAACTCGACTCTGCCACGTGATGCAATTTCTGGACGGCCCCTTTTTAAAGCGCCTTTCCGCGTGCGAGAGACTCACGCATAGAGCTCAGCGGAAAAGTGAACGCGTAAAGTGTTCAGGATGTCTGTTTGTAGCTGGAAGTAGAGCATTGTCGGGCGCTGGTCCCACTTAAGGTCGCGCATTGGATACTATGTTTTGCCTGCAGGCTTGCCTAAAAAGATACTTGGTTCGTGACTGCCTGCAGGCCGTAGGAGGATTATTACTCGTGAGCTGTACTGGCTGCTTACAAGCACGGTTATCGGTTGCCTACGAGGATGTCCGTAAGTATTTCCTCGACAAACCAGTCTACGTCCTTCGAGCCTTACGTAGCAGATGCCGGTCGAAACCTTTATGATTGGTATGCGGTGCTTATGGGGCTAGCTATAGCTATTGTGCACTCGACGCTTCTCTTGGTTATTGCCGCGAGCAGACACCTTCGGAAGCAGAAAGAATTACTCGTTCTCGCTATGAATATGGTCTTTGACCTTCTGTACGGAGCCAACCACTTTACGAACTCGTTGAGATTCGTTAGCATGTACTATAGTGGCGCTAAGAGTAAGTTTGTAATCGCGCGCGCTGTGCTTTCAGCCCCAAGCAGAATTGCGAAGGTGGAAAACAAAACGAAGCGATCCAAATGCGAATTCCGTAAAGGCTACGAATTTCCGAATCCGAAACCAAAGGTCGTTTCTAGCTCTTGTGACATGCACGGACGCGTTTATGAAGCTTTGCGCAGCGTACCAAAAAAACCCGACGACTGTCTCGGACAAACGTAAACGTAAGAATGCTGGTTTAGGCGTCGACAAGTGCACGCAGTATGAGTGCGCTTTTTCTCCTCCTGGATTGCTGTTTGTTTTCACACTGCCCGCCTCCGGCCCGATTATCCTTTCGGCAGTGTTCGATCGTTTCCTCTGCGTTATGCAACCTATAAAGTATGCCCGTGGAGGCCTGAAACTTCCTGTGGCCATAATGACCGCCGGCTTCGTCGCACCATTGCCACTGGTTCTGGTGGCGCTGATCCGTGCAGAAAAAGTGGAAAAAACTGTAAGAGTTATCCTTGCGACCTTTATTGTGTCTCACCTCCGTTTAGGTAACAAAACTTTGCATGGTCACAATTATGGTGGATAGTCCGATGTTTGTCACAATGCAATGGGTCACAATCAGCACAACGCTTTTGGGTGCAGTGCTCTATGGCCCAATAATCCATCGAGTATTTAAGGCTTAGATGCGACACCCCCCCCCCCCCCCGTACCGTTCTCCGTACCGTACAGACATCCCCATACCGCATACCGTACCGTACTGACCCCCGTACCGTACTCCGTACCGTACTGACACCCCCGTACCGTACTCCGTACCGTACTGACACCCCCGTACCGTACTCCGTACCATACTGACATCCCCGTACCGCACACCGTACCGTAATGACACCCCCGTACCGTACTGACATCCCCGTACCGCACACCATACCATACTGATTCCGCACTCCGTTCCGTAGAGTACGGCCCGCATTAAGGCCGTGGTACGGCCCGTACTAGTGCATTTTCAGGCAAATGACGCCGTAGTGTACTCCGTAGTGGGCCAGTACGGTTCGGTACGGAATTCCGCACTGGACCGGTACCGTACCGTACTCCGTACCTTATAATACGGTACGGAATACGGTACGACCCGCATTAAGGCCGTGGCCCTGCCAGTACTTGTGCATTTTCAGGCAGACCATGATACCGTACAGTACTCCGTACTGGGCCAGTACGGTACGGAATTCCGTACTAGACCGGCGCCGTACCGTTCTCCGTACCGTATGATACAGCACGGAATACGGTACGGCCCTTACCGCGTACGGCGGTCTAAGTATAAGGCCCATTAATAGTTAAACCCATTGACGACTATCTGGGCTTGTAGATTTACGGTAACCAGCCAGAATACGCTCAACTTAGCGGAAGGGAAAGAAGGCGCATTCTGCGCTCGACACTCACAATCGTGCTCATAATGACGAGCAATGTCGGGATGCTGGTGGTGCCCGAACTTATCCTCTCATTTTTCCGACCAGGACCGACGCGAGCGGCTTTATTTCTCAGAGTATCAAAAGGTAAGGTCGAATCAATTGATCATCGAATCAACCAAACCAACGGTATAGGTGGCGTGGACGTATTCGTGTACTTGCTCATGCAACGAGAGCTGCGAAGGGCTCTCTTCTTCTGCGTGAGGCGCAAGAACGCCGTGGTAGCGATTACGACGTCCGTTGTTTCTCGTCGTCCGCAAACAAACGTGACGCCAATAAACTAAAAATAACAAACTAGGAAGAAATCTGCAGGTTGCGATATATTCGATACAACCCTGGCAGGGAGGAAGATCCAGGCCCCGGTCCTGCCCCCCGGCCCTGCCCCAAGTTTTCTGACCAGAAAATGTCGAAAACAGACAAAATTCCGTTTCGACATTATTTGATTCGACTGAAAGTACATTGTACATGACGTATTCGTGGGAAATCATCATTTGGTGGGCCCTGGTGGATCATTTCTTCCCGGGTCCGGGGCCTTCGGTCCCCGGCTGATCTCAGGCCCCGGCCCGTCTACCCCGGGTGACGGCCCGGGTTGATTCGATATCGATTCGATATCCTCAGTTTATGATGCCCGATGAACGTTGTTCTGCGTGGATCGTCAATGGCGATCTGATTGCATCGCCGCTACGAAACGGCAAAACCCATTTTAAATACCAGTTCTGCTAGTTGTAATCTTTGAACGCAAATTGTAAAGCAAATGATGTCCAGAAGATTAGTACCAAATAAGGACGCAGCTGTCGCGAACCGAATCGGTTCGCGAGCGTAACCCCTGCTTTCCCTCGATGTGCGGGTGAGAGAACTCTCGCCCTTTGAGCTCCCGGTCATATGACCTTGGCGCGAGAGGTCGCGAACGCGTCCTCTCCGCTGGTGCGGCGGTTTTGAACGGCTGAGCTGCGGGAGCAGCTCGCCAGTTCTAGAATTAGACCGAATTCTCCGCCGTTGCTAGGGCAACCGCCGATCGGCGGCGGCCTCCGTGCGGCGATAACACCACCGCCGGCCGTCCTCTCCACTTCATCATCCTCCTTCCTTCGCAGCCGGTTGGGTGTGCAGACGGATCCGTCTGCCACCCATTTTTAGGCCATCGTGCCGCATTGCATTGCGTAATGTGCGACCGCACAATTTGTGTTAACTATGCGTGTTTGCATGTAATTACTTGTTGTTAATTACCGGTTTAAATGCCCGAATTTGAGGAGCCACCTCTATAAAAGCTCAACTCTGAAGCTCGAGGACTCTTCAAGGCGGACCGCCACTAGGAACTTAACGTCAACTACTGAGTGCAAACGACCCTGCAGGCGGTAGAGACCTCTACCACCAGCGTCAAAATCCACTAGACACTGAGCAGGCTAGCACTAGCCGGCCCATTCTGCTGCACGGACGAGCTGAAGCGGGAGACTGATCACCTCGCCGCATCCCGTTCGTGACACGTGGGGAACTCGAGCCTCTATTCGACTCCACCGTCTCAGGTTAGTTTGCTTGTGTCCGAAAGGACTGTTTAGGCACCGCGGGCAAAGCCGTCGGGCATAGCCTCCCCAACCGCCAAGCCAAGCGTCAAGTTCCTGCTCGCACGCGGCACACTCTGTTGAGCACTCAGCGCGTGGGCGACAACGTCAGTCGAGCACCGATGGACCAGGTAAGTCCCTCCATCCAAACCGTTGGTGGTACACCTGGAACCGGGGTGCCACAGTCTACTTCGGCCAATGTGCCATTTTCATTAGGGCCTGTGAACACAGCGCCCTTAGGCAGTCCACGACCCACCTTCGTGACTGTGACCACAGCCCCGTCGGTCAGTCAGCCGTTCAATTTTACCGTGAACACGGTCACCACGAGCACTCAAGCGCTCAAATCATTCGGGACTGTCACAACTGTGTCCCAGGCCTTTGTGCCATTTTCACTTGCGACTGTGAACACGGTCGCCTTGGGTAGCCAGCAAATTGCGGCTCCCCACTCACAAGCCACGAACGTGGCACACAACTCTTCTGCCTCAATGGCAAACAATAGCCGCACCGAGATCTCGGTGCCGCCGCCACCTAAAGGACCGATCGGTCCAAAACCAGGTCAAGGGACCGCCAAGCGCAAGCTGTACAAGTTACACTACGCTCTAAAACTAGAGCTCAGTGTGCTAAACAGCCTATGCGATATCGAGGTCCCGCCACCATCATTGGCCGGCCTCGACGAGCACTTCCAGGCTGAGAGATTGAGCGACTTTCGCGATCGCGTTAGCGCTCATCTGAAGACGTTGGAAGATGTCATGCGTGGCATCAGCTCATCCCTTGAACAAGGGGAGGACATCATCGAACAGGCCAGTGAGGACGGGCCTGGAAGACTTCATGGAGGAATTCTCGAACGAGAACCACGTGGAGGATTACCGGTTCACAGGCACACTGTTGATCAACCGTTTCAGGAAAATCCTCAATGAGATCGAAAACTGCCTGGCCCGATTGCGAGATCGGGAATGCTCAGTTCTGAGCATGAACCGGTCAAACCAAAGCCGGCGGGAACCAGCCGCGCAGCGCCAAGCGGTGAACACTGCTAGTTTCCTAGAAGCCCCGCCAGGCTTCGCACACTGTACTCCGGTTCCGGAGGAGAATAGGTATGTGATCACAGACCGAAACACCGGTGCGGCCCGGAACCGGGACGCCGCACCGGCATTCGAATCTACCGTAAATAACGCGGAAGGACTAGCGGTTAATGAGCAGGAACCGCCAATAGTCGCGGACGCGGTGAACACCGCTCATAAAGGGTGATTAGAGGCGCATCGTGAACACGAGCGCGGCTTTATTGAGCGCATCGACGGATATGCCGAAGATGACGCGTACTACGACGAGTATGGCGATCGCCACTCGGATGTAGACAATCAGGACCGGTATCGTGAACACGATAACGGTCTGATTAATGAGGGACGGACTTCGGAGAACTCCGTTGAGACCATCCAAACAATAAACCGCGTCGGATCCAACCGGTTAGGCCGCTTCGCGCAATGCGATGCACCGCCATACAGGGGATTCCCAAACGCATGTTCATGCGGGAGGGACAAATGGACCAGGTGTGACCACGCCGCGTCCATCAAGTGCTGCCTTTGGCAACACTTTCTACTTGAACAGCCCCTGTTTGAACAAACACGACAGTTCATAGCCACACAGCCGAACGTGCTAGAAATACCGTACAAGAACAACTTCGTTCCGGTATTTCGTGGCGTCCGGAAGCAATGGCCCATAGTTCGGGACCGCTTCATCCAGTTCGTAGAGGGATGCTAGCCCTCCGATACCGGACCACAGGAAGCTACAAGTGCTTCTAGACCATCTCCAAGGGGATCCCCAGGAGTTGTATCAACACATGCCGCTTAAGGACGAGAATTGTGACGTGATCACGTCAATGCTCGACAAGCGGTAAGGGGAGGCGTCCTACATAGAATCAGATCTATTCTCCAGATAAAGGTGCTTCCTTGTCCAGAGAACACAGCTGCAGATCTGCAGCGGTTCCACGACAAATCCTTCATGCTAGTTGCTCAAATAGCCCAAGTAGGAGCCAACCTTGAAGCGCGGTCAGAACTGACCCGCATGTGGCTGGCAAACCTTCCACCGAAGCTATTGGAGGAACGGATTCTGCTGTGGGTTCCCAAAGCAGAACGTACAGTCCAAAGAATTCTTGGAGCACACCAAGAAATAATTGGGCAGAAAATGGACGAGGACACGGACATTAAGCCCTGGCGGACCTCGGAACCGAGGCCGCAAAATGCTCGATCGAGCAGAAACGATCGGAATCAGAACGGTTTCCGACCCCGCCACGAACGTGGTCAGGTACACGTAGCACGCGGAGGTACCAAACCAGAAAGGAGAACTCCTTACTGCGCGCTCTGCCCGACCGATGGTCATTGGCCGACAGATTGTACCATCTATCCGATCCGGATAAAAGATAGACTCGTCTTAAGGAAATGGCGCTCTGCCGCATTTGTCTCCGTACGGAGCAGGGGAGCAGCCAGTGCCAGCGTCACACAGAACTGTGTCGCGCTTGCAAAAAGGGCTACCACCACAGGTCCCTGTGTAAAAAATATGCGGCTGATCAGTCGCGACAGGGCGAGAAGCGGAACCGCTCTCCCCCGCCACCAGTTGGCAATGACCGGCAGCCCAGAACTGGGCGTAAGGTCACGTTCGGGCATAACTCGAAACAAGAGAAGTGTCGAACGCACGCATCAATTAGTGAGTCAGCTGATCAGCCGACCACTCATTCGGGACACTGGCCGAAGGGGCGAGAACTCACTCCTTATGATGCCTACATGAGTTCTCTGACACCGGAGGACGTCGATGACTACCCGATTAGGTCAGTGGTATCACCCAGGCCGGTTTGGGAGTCGGAGACGGAGACCGAGCACTCGGATTACTCCTCTTCAGAATCCGACTCTGAACATAATACGTACGGCATCGCGTACGGTTCGGTAGTCGTGAACACGACTAACGGACCGGACAGATCTGCGCAACCAATTTCGAGATTCTGTCCTTGTCAGGAAAGCCCAAGCTCAGGACCTTCCGACAACTTACGATTGTAAGTTGTTGGACTTTTGCAAAGTTAATTCCGTGAACACGGATGGGTTACGATCAGCGAACGCTGACAAACAACCGCACGCTGCGGATCCGCACCCGCGGGTTGTTATTCGAGCGTATTAAGCGGAGCACTCGCGGGGTCGCCGCTGAGCGCTTTGACCCGACGCCGGTCACACGCCGTCGAAAAAAGGGCAACAAGCGATCGCTTGCACAACATTCCCAAGAGTGGACGCTGCGAACGCAACCAGCGGTGCCGGCCTACGTGCCACCACAGCCGCATCCCGATCCGTCGGCCGACGGGGTCACGAACCCGCTTGCACACAGCGGGACGCGAGGGCCGTTTCGCAAGCGGACCAAGCGACGTCGACGGCGAGCTCTCGCCATCCTTGGCCTGCGCTGCCGCGAACGCAGCAGCAAAAGGGCAGCGGAATGATCGCGAAGCGAACGGCAAACCATTGAACAACGGAATGCATAATCAGGGAACGGAGATCTCGTCCTAATGCGACCCTTGGCCGACCGGTCATGGGGCGCACACAGGGGGTCAGCGAACGCCGCCCCGTTATCAGTGAACACTGAGCGTAACGCCAGCAGGAGGAGGGCACGCCAGACTGCGAGAAATTAATCGAACGAACGTTCGATGGCATCCATGCTGTGTTCACAGCTAGCCAGCGTGTCATCGGATTGCGAGACCTCGCGCTGTGTGACACACATTTCCCCACTTGGCCCACCTTTGTCTAATGCTTGTTCGTCATTTGTGGCAGGCTTTAACTAGTCTAATTTCCTTTCGCTTTTAGGCAAAGCGTTTAGACGACCTACAACTGCGGAGATGTCGAGCAGCAACGGAGGAGGCGGCGGCGACGGACGACCTCGAGAAGGATCCGACGCCGACAAGGACGCGGTAAGCGGTGGGGCGGAAGCCCTAATCCCTGATCAGGGAGGTTTACCGTCGGCTGGAACCAGCCAAATATTTCTCGTGTTCGTACTGCACAGCAGGAGCAGGAGGCTATGGAAGTGCTGGGAGACCTCCCTGCCAATCCGGCCCCAGCTTAGCATGCTGTTGTCGAAGGTGGACCCACCCAGGCCCCCAGTGATGGGGCAGCATCTAGCGCTTGGGCTCCGAGCGGAAGCCAGCGCACAGTTGCCGCTGCGAGCGCAGCACCGGAACTGCCAGTGGCGTTAATCGACGGCTGCGTGTTCAAAGCGCGGATCCGCGCAATGAACCGCGAAGACCAGGTCATTCCAGCGGACGCCGATTGGCATGGTTACCTCACGGAGGAGGTGCAAAGCGTGTGGCGTGGTTGCGCTCTTCGACAACCCAGAGAACTTCCTGCCCAGGATGCTTCTCAGAGGGTTGGAGGGGCACGCACCGGCGCCTACGCTGGCGGAGTGCAAAGCTGACGAGACACTCGTCTCTAACGGCGAAATTCTCGGTGCAGTCATCGGGGTGGCGCCAGAGCTGGCCCATCACATGACCGAGGAGGCCTGGACTTTCCTGGAAGGCCTGGCCAATAAGCCTGAGATCTCGGGCTATAAGATCCTCGGGCTGACAAGCGGCTTAGATCTAAGCAGCATGGCAGCCACCGCATCGAGAGTGGATGAGCTAGAACTGGCCATCCTACAAGGCAATGCTGTAGCCCGCATGGCCGCGATCGCGGTCAATACCGGCCTAGCGATCGTGCTGAAATTGCTAATCAGCAAAAATAAGCACGTTGACCCATACGAGCGGGTCATGGCTATCCTCCACCGGGTTCCCGGTTGGAAGAAGCAGCATAAGGTGGTGCTTACCCAGCACTGGGGCACTGCCAGCCAGGCCAACACCTGGCTCCGTGAGCATCCACAAACGTGGTTTGGCATCACGAACGACTTCATCAATGACGCCGCTCGTGATCACGAGAACAGCGCCTGGATCCAGGACATTCCGTGGAGAAACCTCATCGCCGAGTCCGCCACTCCGCTGGGATTCCAGCGGAACCAGGACTGGAATGACCCGTCCGAGATCCTCGAGCTGGCCAGCTCGTTGGCGGATTTCGCAGGGGAAGATGAGAACTGCATCTTCCAGGAGCGAGCCCGCTCCACAGTCAGGGCATACGATCTAGACCTAGATCGCCCGGATATACTGAACAGGACCCGGGAGGTTCCGTGCAAGGAATTCAGGCCGAAACCGGCTGAATACCTGCACCGCATTCGAGGCGCCCGCCAGGGGCCGGTTTCCCAACCGGACGCGATTAGCAGAGTGGTGATTCCCACCGCTCCGCGAACTCGCCGTGGAGCAGCAGGGCTCCCTCCCCGCCAGCGCCGGCAGCCGCGAACGTGGCAGCCGCTCAAGCAGCGACAGCTGCGCAAGTTCGAGAAGCAATCGCTGTGCCTGGACCTGCTTTGCCCGACGTCCCGTACGTTCAGGCACCACCGCCGTTTGCTCAAAAGACGTTGTTCGAAGTGTCTGATCAGACAAACCGGGGCTTCGAATTGAACCGGATGTGTCCGGATCATCTCCGAGGTCCGAGGAACAGGAAGGTGAGAACTCACCCGAATGTGGCCGAGATCATTGGTCGTCGTTACAGGCAGCTGACCAGCTTCCCGAACAATCAGGATATGCGCGAACGCGCAATCCGATTGGGCAGTAGAATCATCTACAGCATTCATCATATGCTGGTAGTGATTGTTGTTGGCAGGATCCTGCGGCAAGAGTGGCACAGAGCGAGGACCCTCGCATTTCTGGAGCACGCTATGAACTGCACTGTGCGCAGGAACCTGGTGCACATTACCACGCACTTC
Source organism: Aphelenchus avenae (assembly GCA_020875895.1). Taxonomy (NCBI): domain Eukaryota; kingdom Metazoa; phylum Nematoda; class Chromadorea; order Rhabditida; family Aphelenchidae; genus Aphelenchus; species Aphelenchus avenae. The sequence goes on from JNEY01000059.1 coordinate 145,328, forward strand.
CTGGTGGATGTGCGCGAGAGCGTGCGCGCCTCGTACGAGGACGCACTCCGAAGAGGTGAGGATGTTCAGGCACCTGACCTCACTTTCTACCGGTTCTCGCCGCCGGACATCATTTACACG
>JNEY01000059.1:153573-165290 GCA_020875895.1 Aphelenchus avenae
TCTCAGCAAATGACCCGTCGTCGGATTTGGAATCGGCTCGTAAACCGTAACTTCATAGCTTCCACTCAACGACGCCTTGCTTTGGACGGCGTAGGTGTCGACGATCTCCAGAGAGTCCGTGTAGCGATGGTAGGGGAACCAGGGAATGATGATGGTCGAAGGTAGCACTGAGGTGTCGCTCATCGAAAGGAACATCTGAAAGTGAACAATATGCAGACTGTCGACACTCGAACTCTTCTTGAAAGCGTGTAAAATGGGAAGAATTACACCTCCAAAACACGGAGTCAAAGTCGGGGCAGCCTAATTCGGCCCGCCGCTAGACGCCGACCACCGAAATTTTCGCTTTATTTCTCAAATATTTGACTAAAATTTCGATGGTGTTGCTGGCGGCGGGCTGAAAAATTTAACCCTTAAAGTTGAAATGGGGCCGGGATTGGGTGATGACCGGGACCCGAACCCCCGGATTTCGGGATCGGGATCCCCCAGCCCAGTAAGGCACCCATTTGCAGCGGTTTTACCAAATGATTAACGCTTTTTTGGCGGTTAAGCTTCCAATTTGTGTAGGGAATCGCATTTCGATCCCCAGCAAGCGAGGTCATATTACGAAAACACAATAAGATCTTTGAGAAAATTTCACCATTTTCAGCAAAGTTGACGCGTGCCCCCAAAACTGAACCACGAAAATCATGCGCGAAAATGGCGATTTTAGGGGTTTCCTCACATTGGTGGGGAGTTTTGACATCCTAAGTTAGGTAAATTTGCGACAATAAGTCTAGATGTCACTGCAACACTCTGCAGTCTGTGTCGTCACTCTAACAATGAACGGCTAAGTACGCACCTCAACAAATCCGTCCATGAATTCTTCCTTCGCGTCGCAATAGCGTAACCGTAGCGCGTTGGCCAGTTTCTTCTCGGCATCGAACACGAACGCGCGAATAATGGGACCCATAGCGTCCCATTTAATGTCCACCGTTCGCTTCAGACGCTCTTGAATCTGAAACAGGATTAACACAAACAGACAAGCATGCGCTTTTTACCTCCTTGACCCGAATGGTTAAAACGTCCACCATGGATGCGCTGGCACTGACGCTGCTCTTCGAGAGCGTTGCGAAGAACAGTGCCCATTTAACTGCCGAAGCGGTGCTAGTATAGAGGCCGGCTTCGTGAATGGAGCAGTTTACGTTGCCAACAGATTCCCAGAGCTAAGAATGATTCCATACTTCATGCAGTAGCCAATCCTGTGCCGAGGTGGGGGGGGGGGGGGTAGGCCATGGCCCCCACGGGCCAGGGGCCGGGGCTTTGTCCGGCCCCAAATTTTCTAACCAGAAAAGGTCAAAAATAGGCAAAATTACGTTTCGACATTATTGATTTCGACTGAAAGTACTTTGTTCGATGCATTCGTGGAAAATCCATCATTTGGTGGTCCCCGGGCCCCGCACAGGGTTTGCAGTAGCCTGCACACACGAACAACATTCCATTCCGTCAACAGCCTATACGTCAGGCCGGTCTTACTATGTACTTTGTACATGCATGCTCGAAGGCTGATTTTCCTACCTCTGGATCCGCATGCACCATGTCCACTTTCGCTTCGAGGCTTGCGACATACGCGTTCTTGAAGCACCAGAGAAGATGTGAGCAGCGAGCATCGATATCCCCGCAGAGCTCCACCTTCCTGGCTCGTCCCGTGGTGTAGTAGAAGACGACGATACATGGCGAGATGAAGAGCTTCTTGCTCGAAGACAGTTGGTCTTCCTGAAGGTGGGCAATATCATGATTTTCAAATTGGTAGCATGTAAGCGTCCAGGCTGGCACTTTTGGCCCCAAATACGGTTTTCTAACCGCTTTAACAAAGCTGATCAGTTGGTGAAAGTCAGATGCCACTAGAAGTAAATTAAAAATTCGAATGTTCTGCTAACAAATGTCTCTCTTTTCCTCGTTTCTAGCTGACATTTCTTCTTCTAGTGCTTGAACACTTGTTAAACATAATACGCGTCGTTTACCACAGGCTATGACGCAATTTTAGTGGCTGAGCTTGATGGTTTTTGTGTACTCTGGCCTAGAAGACCCGTCGACTTGGCCATTTTAATGTCGACTTTCAGCTTCGACTTACCAGATTTAGCTGAGTCATGTGGCGTAGTGGTAGATCCTCCGCCTTCGCTTCGATGAGTTCATGATGTCGGCGGCAGGCAAGCTGGCAAGAGTCCAGAGAATCTCGATTCAATGCATGTAGAACATCCAGCAAGCATTCATTCGGCAATTGTGTCCGATATTTTCGATTGCGCCCGCAATTTCTACGCGTACATCGGTGAAGCTGGAAGCACCCAAGCAAGCGCATTACTTCAGTCTAATCGCCGAGAATAATGTTCGGAAATTAGTGCAATTTTGGGCTGTAAATGGACGTAATGCGACGCAAACTAAGGATTTTTCGGTCGAGCCGCGTGGCCACGCGACATCGATTTGTTGACACGCGAGTGCGGACGGCGGTCGCCACGCTCCCGGCCGGCCGGCAGGAATGAAACGCATTGCGTGCCCACTCCCGGTCCCGTGTGTGGGGCAAGTAAGGCAAAAAAGGCTGAGAGGTCGCATTCTTTGATTCGCAAACAATGTTGACGCAACCATCGTGGAATTTTCATTTTGATGTTAGCAGACGAACAGGATGCTAGAGAGCCCGTCCCCGCAGCCCAACCGAACTATACCCCGTAGCTATGTACGGAGTGCTATTAGTAAACACGACCATTTGAACCCTAGAATTCTTGATGAACAAGTACACTCTCTCCATTTTCTACCGCATATGATTACTCCTCGCCTGTTCCTATGCCTACAGCAACACCTGGGTATTTAACTACGATATTAACCTCGAACACATGTCTCCATGCCAAGCACGGTATTCTTTGACGTTCGCAAAGATATTATAGCGAGATCTGGTATTTAACGAGAAAGGTCCTGGGCAAATCGTGTCACAGTCGAAGTCAAAGCTGAACGAGTGGACGAATCCTTAGTGTGATACCGGACTATCTTGAAACTTTGCAGATAGCGCACGAAACCTCCACATTGGCTCTGCCATGAGCTGGAACGGCTCATTTGCGGAGGCATGTGTATGGCATTCGGCCGCAGTCTCATGGAAATTCCTCTCTTGGGACTGATTCGGCAGTCTCACTATTCGCGTCAAAAAGGTCGGACTCCCCGTTTTGCCGATTTCAGGCCCCGGCCCGGCCCCCAAATTTTCTGACCAGAAAAGGCCCAAAACAGGCTAAATTCCGTTTCGACATTATTTGTTTCGTCTGAAAGTACGTTTTTTATGATGCATTCGTGGAAAATAACTTGAAAATAACCACGAGGTGGTCATTTCTTCCGGGGGGGGGGGCTTCCCCCCCCCCCCCGTACCGACCCCGGCCCCCGCGCACAGAGTTCAGTGCGAATTACGTAGAATCATGTGAAATCGTTTCCCTTCTTGCAGTTTCAACAAACACGTTAGGCGCCTGTTACGCAAGAAAGATAAACTCATCAGGCAACGGTAAGTCGACGGAATTTGTCCACTTAGTCATTCTCCGGGAACGTCCACTTACAAGAAAGAAAACATTTTCGGGCCAACACGACTGCCACCCTTCCAATACTTGTTTAGCCAGTTCGACGGGATGGTGCCTGCCGCCGTGTTCCGCGTTGTCCTCTGCGCATCGTTGCTTAACTGTTTCTCTTATGGCTGCAGCTGCATGCCCAGTCCCGGCTACGACCAAGAGGACTTTGTCAACAACTACGACTGGGGTTTGTTCGAATTGGGCAATTTTGAACCTGCAGAATTTACAGTTTCACGGGCGAAAGTGCTCTACAAGTCCTACGACAACGAGTCTCAACGGCTGAGCAATGGCATGACAAAGTACTAGACATCTTCAAGGTCTGTCTATTCGGACATATTTAAGGTTTGAAGTAGCACATCGAATCATCCTGCTACGTTTTTAGGCTAACGGGCCGGCACTCAGCTCGGAACTGCTGACACCAGCACACGCGGGCATCTGCCAAGTGGAGTGGAATGCACGGGCACTTGAGGTCGGCGAACAATACCTTCTGACAGGTACTCGTAAATCCGTTTACGCAAGTTCATCATTCCCACATGGGCGACCAAGCTTGCTAGCAGTTTCCACCCACTACAACAAAGCATCGACTTTATTCTCGGTGATACTTTACTTAGAAGTATTGCCCTTAGAGGCCACTCCAGAAAATATGTCACGGTGACATGTAGGTAGGTAGCGTCCAGAAATTTGTGATGTGACAAGGGGGGTAGGTAGGGTCAGGGCGGGTGTGACGTCACGCTAAGCACTAGATAAAATTGTCCGCCGCTGGGCGCCGATCAGTGAAATTTTAACTATATTTATCAATCTTACGGCTAAAATTTCGTTGGTATCGCATGCGGCGGGCATATTCGCCCAAAATTAGCGAACGCTAGGCGCCTCGCAGACGGACAACTGGCGGGTCCTGGACGCTAATCATCCGGATATATCGAAAACCCTAATCATCTTCACTGTGGTTTTGTCCAGATTGGTTTCGAGGAGGAATCCGAGGAGTAAATGCATTCAATCATTCTCATGCATGCTATCTACCGTATTTTTCAAATAGAGCCCCAGGGACTCTATTGTTCGTAAGGTCAGTGAGAGGGGGCTCTATTCGAGGTGGGGCTCTATTTAAGGTGTGGGGCTGTATTTTTTGCAAGGGGTCTGAGAGGGGGCTCTATTCTAGGCGGGGCTCTAATCGAAAAATACGGTAATACGTTTTGGTGTTTGTCACGGTGACAGGGGAGGTAGGTAGGGTCCAGCAATTTGTGACAAACTGTGACATGGGCGGAGGGGGGTCCAAAATTCGGTTTGTCACCGTGAACCGTGACATATTTTCTTTCATGGCTTAAATAATTTTATAACAGTGACGTTAGAGTCACTACCTTTAAACGAACTGCTGGTAGAGCGATTACCTTTCTGACAGAAGCTCATTGTGATGTTTGACCAAAATTTCAAACAAAACCGGCCTTTCTTGGCCTACTTTTAGGCCCTGCACGAAGCGCGGTCACCCATATATAGGCGGAATTTTCGGATTAGGCATATTGGGAACAGTTAGGGCGACCTTTGTTATAAAAATGTGTAATTACGATTTTAATGTTTCATCGTCGATTCAGGCCACTTCGAAGACGGCAAGCCGCACATGCACCTCTGCTCCTCCCTTGCAAGGCCATGGATGTACGTCCACGGCGGCACATTCCATCGATTGGGCCGATTGGATTTTGTCGAATCGCATCCGGACGAGTGCGAAGAGACGCCTGAGAAGTGCCCTTCGGGCATGAAATGCGTCACGCAGCCGACCAGTTACACCTGTCTGAACGACACGTCGCACTTGACTGCGTCGGCAGCAAATGTACAGCGTTCTCGCTTGGCAAAACCGCAGCTAAAATAGTTTAATAAATCTCGGCCCCTCACGCCTGCCGACAACAGTCAAGAATGCGCTTTTTGACAGGTGTTCTCTTAAGTCAACTTTGATGGAGGGGCAGGCACTTGACAATCGCTTGGTACTTGGCTAAGTTTGTGGCGAGTCAGGGAGCGTTCTTAAATTCCGTCACGCGAATTTCGCCCTGTTTTTTCCCCCCCCCCTCCCCCCCCCCCTCACCGTGACGCATAAAATCCCTTAAATTCGCGTATTAACCTAACATAAAATTTGCTCAATCCGTTGGCTCTTATCAAGAGGGTGCTCCATCATACGTCAATGCGGTAAGTTTAATTCCGTTAAAAGCCACAATGGTCGAACAAAGCAGCTTGGTTGTTAAATAAGAGTCTTAGCGAAGCCGACCTTCTTCTTGTCGTAGTCGTACGCGGTGCAGAAGGTGCGATAGAACGGATCGCCAATCATGAAACCAGTGTCAATGTCGTCGTCGACGTTGAGCACGCACTTGCCTGGTTTGTATTTTATCTCAAATCGCGGCATTATTATTTGGGCACCGGCCCGTCAACCTGACGCCCGTAAAAGTTTTCGAGGATGAGAACTTAAAGAACTGACGTACGTCCAAGATGTATTCTTTCGACGGTATTGCGTACTCTTTGCCGGCAATTGTCAAAACCAGGTCCGGCAGGTCCGCGTCGCAGTCAACAATGTAGGAGCCGGTGTCGGGTTCTTGCTCAGCTTTGCCCGCGGCGATGATCGCGCTCAAAACCTCCGACGGAATATTCATGCGCGGATCGCCCGTGTCCATCACAACCCACCCCTTCGATGTGTTGGCGGTGGAATCGAACGAAATTCTAATAGTATTTAGCCATTTTCACATTGATTTAGCTAATTCTCCCTACGCTTACCCATCGACCGTGATCTCCCAGTATCCAAAACCGTCTTCGCGCGCAGGGACGAAACTCCAGTCCTTCGCGCAACTGACGTTATCCAGCGCTCCGTAAGTGACCAATCCGCCTCCAGTCCCTGCTTGCTGGTTCTCATGTCTAAATAGAGCGAGTTTTTGGCCGTTTAACGAGGCACGTATTAGAGTATCGGTATCTGTACCTTATTTAGGACCGTAACGTAATTGGGGTACGAATTATGGCCGGAATTTGCACACTTTTAGTGCGCAAAATGCACACTTGGTCTGCTTTTACTGGAGGAGCACTCACCCGCTCAGCGCTATCGTAAACAGATTTCGTTCTGTTTGTGCCAAAATGCTCAAGACAGCCGTCTGGATGTCTGGGTAATCGGTGTCGGTTGGCTTAAACCAGGCGCCCAAGATGCCGTCCATCGGAATCGTCGCTATGAAAGCGTCGCCATCGATTTCGTCGATCAAAAGGACGCTGACGTTCCCTAGGCGTATATCTCCTGACTAAATCATAGTGGAGATGAGGAAGTCGGAAAGCAATCTGCGATCAACCCCCTCCTCTCTTTTTTTGTTGTTCTGGTCGTCGTTGCTGTCAAACACATTGACGATGTCCGGCAAGGTGGCCAATACTCCGAAAAAAATTCGATCACTTTCAGGAGATCCAGCCTACCCCTTTTGAGCAGCATCCACTAGAACTTGAAAAATTTTCTATCTGAAAACTCCAAATTTTCCGAAATTCAGGTGAAGTGACACGCTGTCTTCTGGACGATCCCATATACATCACTAGCGCTATTGTGACAAAGGTCTGTCCATTTGAAAGTGGACTAAGAGAAAGGTAAAACGTACGCCAAGAGTATCCCTGGCTTGAAGGCCACTTGCACCACCTGCACCGTAGAGGATGTTCACGCGCCGACCCGTCTTTTCTAACGTGGTGGAAGCCCTGAATAAAAAGCAATATTTACCGGTACTTTGCACCAGAAGCGTTACGTCTCATTGAAAACTCGACGCTGATATCCAGGCACAGTGCAAGGCGTACCGTCACCCTCTTGGCACTCGGGGCTCGTCACCCACAGGAAGTTGCTACCTGTGTCGAACGCCACAGTGAAGTTTTGCGCTGAAACAAACTTATCTCATTCGCTCAAATAACCTCCGAATATTCGGAGAAAAATAGCCGTAGAAAGATAACCTTTTGGACCGCTCCGCCACAAATTCGCGTCCCTGTGCTAATTTGCGAATTTATTCGAGAGCGCCCTGAAATTATGCGGACTCCACAAAGCCTCCCCCTCCCCGCTTTGCGGTCTTTGGTGGACTCTGACCTGAACCCTTCCCCCTCATGTGGAGTCGACATCCTAAAATGGTCGGATTAATGCTTTATGCATCAAACATGACCGTCGCAAAAGTACCTTTGTAGCTAGGCCTCGGCGTCACTGGCAAATTGGAAAACCAAAATTTCAAAGAGGTAAAAGGCTTGTCGTAGGCGACATCAACGAAATTTAGGACAAAAATTTGAAAAAGGGTGAAAATTGGCTCTCGCGACGCCTACTGGCGGGCCATTTCATCTAGAGCTTACCACCTATACACCCAACGAAAACACCCCCTTTTCATGGAGTCTACAGAGTTCCTCGACGCTCCGCGATTACAAGAAACTCACGTGGAGTTCCAATGGTGATGTCGACGAGGTACCATTCGAACGCCTTCTTCTCGTACTGGATGGTGATGTTGGCATCATGATCCAGTCCAGCGGCTCTCTCACGCAAGAACTGCGTTCTTGCGCTAACCCCAGGGGAAAGGCGCTGTGTGAGCACCTTCGCTGTCGACAGGTGGAGCTGTGCGAGTAGCACCAGGAGCGCATACGGCCAGAACATGGTCGAGACAAAAACTAGTCGGCGACTTTGATGCGAATAGTTTGAGGGAATTTAGCCTGTATTTTGGATTTCCGGCCGTACACGTCCTCACATCTTGGCTGCTTATGGCATTTTGCTTTGTGCCCCTTGACTCATTATTCTCTCGTTTTCTGTTGAAGCATTGTAGCGTTCGGGAGTCATATGCGTCATGTTTCATGCGAATTAAGGCGGCACATTCGGGGGAATGGCTAAATCATCGCAAATGCGAAAGGTCATAATTCGCTTCTCCCTAATGTCAAGCAATGCCTGCCTGCTGCCTTGATTCATTGCCATACACGCGTCTCTTTTCCAACGAATTGTTACACGTCGGCAACGCAGATTTCAACCACAAAAGGTCACATAGGTGATTACTCGCAAATCGGGGCTAGGCTATTAATTAGGGATCGACACAGGGTCAGGGTTTTCGCAGGGGCTGTCCAGAAATTACGTGTGCATGACATGGGGGAGGGTTATGGGGTCTACGTCATGGTTCACAGAATTACACAGGGGGAGGGGAAGGGGGTCAAAAAAGGCAAAATAATGCACACATAATTTCTGGACAGCCCCGATGCAGGGTTACCGGGCCCTGCCCTGTCTGGAAACTGGGAAGGGTTGCCCTGCCCTGTATTCCTGAACAGTGCAGGGTTAACGGGCCCTGACCTGCAGGGTTTTCAGGGTTTTCAACCCTGCCCTGATGCCCTGCCCTGTTGGCCAAATGCCGATCCCTATTATTAACCGATACGCGGAGCTTAAAACTACCAAATATTGTTGTTCCTTACAGAGATGATTAGAGCCAAAGGCCACGTACCTGCTTGAAGACGATTCCAAATCTTTAGAAAATAAGTTTCTGGCACAAGGTATTTCTAGCCATTCGGGACCAGGTGGTGTTACCCAGCCCTTTCCCTGCTGCATCGCTGTCGCTGGATCACTGTGAAGTGAGATTTGTTGAGAAGAATAAACGGACTCGTTGCTACTGCAGCCGCAGACCGCTTGTTTCTGGCAATTTGTTGTCTTTTTCTATCTTCGGCTTTGAGCATTCTAGTGCCGGTCACCTTGTACCATCCGACACTTTAACATATCTCTGCCTTCGGGAGGTCGCAGCCCCGGCAGGTAAATGTGGTCACTCTGGGATGTGAATATCACCGATTTGAGTGGTCGTCAACGTAAACACCTCCGCCATTCTCGAGGCCAGCAGCGCGGAGGAAGAGCCGCGCCCGCCGATTTCATTATTCATTGAAAAATGTGGCGATGTTTGGCGTGCGTGCGCTTCCGTGGGCGCACGTCGCGATCGTGTGCCTTTGAGGGAAGAGGACACTCTTGGGATGCGATTCAGCAGTCGATCTGCTGACAACGTTCGTCCTTAGTCAACGGTTGAGCGTACACATTTTAAGCGTTCGCTTGTAAATTCAGTCTAACTACAATTTCGTTGTTTTGGAATACCGTGATTTCCATTCCACGCTGAGCACGAAAATGACATAATTGGAACGATCCGAGCACATTGGAACATCGTTCCGGTTCCGGTTCCGGTACGATGTGCCGAAAATGTTCCAAGCGTATTTCGCACTGATTTTGTGCCCTCGGGGGTTTTCGACCACGCTGAGCACGAAAATGATGGAATTGCAACGATCCGAGCGCGCTGGAACATCGTTCCGGTACGATGTACCGAAAACGTTCCAAGCCTATTTCGCACTGACTTTGTGCCCTTGGGGGTTTTTGACCACGCTGAGCACGAAAATGATGGAATTGGAACGATCCGAGCGCCCTGGAACATCGTTCCGGTACGATGTGCCGAAAATGTTTCAAGCGTATTTCGCACTGATTTTGTGCCCTCGGGCGTTTGCGACGTAAAGGCTAAGTGCGTGTTGCAGAGCCAGCATGGCTGCCGGCACTTCGGAGTGAGAATAAACGATCGTAGCAGAGTCTGCGTCAGTCTCCGATAGCCCGACAATTCCCTTCGACAACTTTGACAATCTTTAATGTACCAGAATAAAGACTAGGTGCCGTCCTAGGGCTTTATTCTCTACAATATCCTCCTGTTGTTCGTCTACGAGGTAGCTGTCACCTCCGCTTCAGGACTGCCGCTAAACCGGTGTCAGATTCAGAAAGTTTTTTCCTTCCGCTTTTCGGGATCGCACTCAGAACTTAGGTATAAAAAGCGCAAAAATATGCACTTTCAGATCCGCCTCTAGTTGCCGACAACGAATTTTTTTTCTTTTTTACTTCACTCAAAATGTTGTTGTTTGGGATTCTGACTTAGGGAAATTCAGACTGGTATTCGTATTCAGCTCAGTTTCAGAATCAACCAGGAAGTGCGTTAAATCACCGTCCTCCAAGAATCCCGTTTGTTTGGCTTCGAACCCATTTTCTTCGCTCTTCCAATCGACCCGGCGAACGCAACAGGATGAAGCTGACGATCACCGCTGCTCTAGTGGTAGTTGTCCTCATGCGTATCGGTGGCTGCACGGGAGGATCCTGCGACGTCGCAATCGCCATGTCTCCGTGCCGAAACGCTAACTGCAACGCGTGGTGCCATGCCGCGCAGTACCCGTATGGCTGGTGCAAGGGATTCTCCGTTTACCCACGCTATGACGGCGCCTCATGCTGCTGCGAGGACCACTGATTCCACGTACCTATGCCTTGGACTTTGCGCGATGAAACGCGTCAATTAGTTGTATTTCATTAATGAACTCGTACGTTTGCAATACTATACTCAATCCTTGGTGGCAACTGGTGGCAAAATTCCGGTAAATTAGGTATATCGGTATAAGTAAGGATGAGCTTCGGTTCTATTTAGCTGTAGATTTGAGTACGGTATGCTGTTTGGAAAGCGCCACCAGAGGGTGCACCGCGGTATGTATTTTCTAGGCTGAGGGAACGTCTAGAAAATACGTTGGCCTAACTAGCGGAGGGCGTAAGAGCTTCTAATGCCTCCGCAGCTATGTGTTGCTCTTCGTAAAATAGCAGATCTCAGGGTATTTGTGCTTATCAACCATTGCTGGTCTTTAAAAAAGTAGTTCTAGGAGCATTCCTTCTGGCTGTCTAAATCCGACGCGCCTTCTTAAAGTTCCAAACGTTCGAAATTTTTATACACGATTTTACTTTTTTTTGTCGGATGCCCTGCTAAACTAATATCGAATCTGATATTTCGAGGACGTGACGGCGAACAGGTTACTCATATGCAAAACGTGTACGTATACCCCTTCTACGTATAACGCAGCATTAATGCTTGCAAACCGCGGTCGAACAGCGCGGAATAAAGCCCTGCGCACAATGCCGACCCCGAGTCCGAGTCCGCGATGTGCGCACAATGAATGTCCTCGAGGTCGACCTCGAGTCCCAGGACTCGGACTCGGACTCGGACTCGAGGTCCGCACAATCAGGACTCATGGCCTCGAGGACGTCCTCGAGGACGGACTCGAGGTCGGATTTGGACTCGAGGTCGGTTTCCAATTTTTTTGAAAATTTCGTCAGGACTCCAGGTGGACTCGAGGTCTGTGGGGCTC
>JNEY01000059.1:237379-248687 GCA_020875895.1 Aphelenchus avenae
CCCCCCCCCCTCCCCCCCTGTTAGGCTAACATAATTTCTGGACGCTCCCTTACCCCTGGGTAGACTTTGAGGACCGTGATTTAATCTTTTACGGAACGTGATTCGATGCGGGATTTCCACAGGTCCTGAACAAAGTTTGGCTGTACTGACGCCATTTTAGTCTCTAAACGACTTTAAGACTTTTTAACAGAGGGGCGGGGGGGGGCAAAAGACACAAAAGACAAATGGGGACCTACGTGACAAGTCCCTTCTTTACGCGGAAGAGGAAGTGGCTTTCCTTGAGGAAGAGTGACATGACTTGGAGGAGGAATCGACTTTGTCAGGGAGGCACAATTTTACCTATGCCATGCCTTAGAACGCTTACTTTCAGAGAATCCTCGACGAGAACCCCTTGAGCGACACCGGTCACATATTCTATGTCCACATCCCTTCCGAGGTTCTTCAAGGTCGACGAATTCCTTAAAGGAAGCGATTTCAGTGACGCTGCCCTGAGCTGATTTTTCCGATTCAATCTTTAAAAATGTGTAGACTTACGACTTGTCGAAGCGGTTCTTGACGTAGCCGGAGCCCGGCTTGCCTTTGCAGTCTGTGCTCACGCATTTGGAGTCGACAACCCAGAATGGAGTGCTGCCACTGTCCATGACGACATGGAAGTTTTGAGCTAAGGTGACGTTAAAAAAGAGATGTCGTTGGATTACTTACGCGGCGTGCCAACGCTGACGTTCGCTATGAACGCACCAAGCTGCTTGTCCAGGTAGGCAGGGTGGCGGCAACTTTTGCGTGCCATGCGGCCAGTTAGCCTTCCACGGAGTATGATGCGTCGCGGCGGGAACGCGCTTAATATTTAGCTTGGTAGTCAGAGCGGTGCCGACCGCGACAATCACTGAGAGAACGAAGAATCTGCCGCAAAGGCGTAGCATTTTGCTGCGCTTCAGTCAGAAGAAAACGATGTAGCAGCAATGAAGCTTTTCGAACGAACAATTTTAACGTTAGAAAGAGGAATTCGTTAGTGATTCACTGAAATATAGCGTTCGAGGCAAATAACGTTGGTTGCTGTCATGAAAGATTTTACAGAATCACTGGCTCAAGAGACGAATCATCAACAAGCATTGAACCTAGAACATAACAGAAACGTGCTTTATTTTTTTCTGCAGACTTCAACATGAAGCACTTTAAGGGAAGTATGATTGGAACCGAGCAACGGCGACGTCTATAACCAACTTAGCTCCGCTTCGCTGCTTTGCCAACATCGACGACCACTTTGATGGTGACATCTTGGCCTCCGTTTCCCCTCGACTTCGTAACGTGCGGCGCTTTCGTAGCCCACGACCCTGTACGCAGAGTTCCACTTAAGTTCACCTCAAGAAAAACTCCTACCAGTCGTAGGCGACCGCTGGCCTCTGCGAGGACGCCTACTCGTGGCATCTCGTTGCGAAGTGTGCACCGGCCTCGGCGTACCATCCGTAGCCGGTTCGGTTGTTACGTCGGAACCATGCGGCTTCGTCGTCATGCGCGAGCCTCTTGGGCCTCCAGTGCGACGTTTGCCTCGACGGCGGCGTGGTCGCTTTGTTGGGTTCGGAGTTTCAGTCTGCTGATCGGTAACCGCCGATGTCTTTGGCGCGTCTGTGCTGACACTGATTGGTTTGTCTGTGCCAGACTGCTCGCTGGAAGCAGAATCGGTGTGGTTTCCAACGCATGTGCTGCACAAGCACGGAGCTTGAGGGGCACTGGGAAGCTTGCGGAGATTTGGAAGCGTCTTTAAGCCGGTGACAGATAAAACATTCGTCTAAATATAACTCGTAAAAGACGTCTCGAGCTGACGTGGCCTAGGTATTGGCACTGCCGCAGTTCATTCGGTGAGATGTGGGCAGGTTACCCCTCTGGCACCATGAATCCTAGAGCCACATAATGGACATAAGCTTTGTATGTCCATACATTTTCAGCAAAGCTTCGCCTCCGTCGTAATGTTCTCCAAAATTCCGTGCATTAATTATTTCTTTTCGGTGTTTTTAAGCCTTTTTGCTGAAAGAAAGGCCCAGGAAACTCGGGGGTCTAGGTCCGGCTTGTAGCCACCAGAAAGTTTACTCGTATTCACTGTGCCCTCAAGTGGTACTTACGCTGTTTGATGTCGCTTTGCGGTATTCCTCCAGCTCTCGCTGATACTTCTCGATAACACGCTTCTCACTAGCAGTAAGCCGTCGTGGCGTCGCTCCTTCCCGGTATATCTTGCCGGCGGCCTGAATCAGAAAGCTCAGTGGACCGAAGAGAGTTTTAAGTCCGAAGCCCGGTACTAGTTTCGACAACGTTAACTTACCACAGCATAGCCGCAAGATGATCCATTAGTGACCAGTTACACTTCCATGCAACCGACAGGGTTTTCTTTAGCGCATTGTTCGCTTGCAGCGCTAGAACCAGCATCTCCGCCGAGGCGAACAACGCATCGCTTCTTTGAGCCATAACTTACAGCAAATGTCAGACAGGATACCAGGAACATTACATTCAAGTGCATTTTAAGAGGCCGCGACCAAAAGGCGCTGAATGTTCGGTTTGGAGAGTCAGCAAAGGTTTTTAAATACAGCGGAATGGAGCACCGATTCAGGCCGGCCCTGCATTTTTGACGGTCGCGTTCGAGTTTGCACAGCCGTATGCGTGGTAGGGGAAGGTATTGCGTGTCTAACACATGCATAGCGCTGTGCCATGCCTTGACGTCTAAAATCAACGATCAGATGACTTACACGGCTATGCTCTAGTCTAGGCAACTTCGTTGAGTTTTTTTGGGATTGGCTGATTCCGGCAGTGCTTTTCAGTGTGCTCGATATCTTAGGGGTGGCTGGATGAAGGATTCTGATCATGGATAGGGAGAGGCACGTGGTTTGAAACCGCAGTGTATCCATGAACATCACGCAATTTCTGGACAGCTCCTTATTTATTAAAATTTGCAGGAAAGTGCGGCCCCTCAGTGTTCTTTGAAGCGCTTTCTCCGAGTCTATTGCTCGCAGTGCATCAAGGGGGTATGAATTACATCTAGCGAAGCTAAACTTTAGCGCAAAGCGCGTATCGTTATTCTCGTTAGCTGTTCTCTTGCCGCGGTGAAGTTATTCATGATTCGCCCATTCGTAAACAGAAACCCCAGCGAGCCACGAATCCAAGGGACCTATGCAACGAAGATGGGAACAGTAAATTGCCATTAAAGCCGTTTCGAGTATGCTGCCGAGAGTCGCGCTCATCAGTCCGCAGTCTCCGTTAAGAAACGACCTAAAAGTACCTTTGACGTACGGATGTACTTTTCTCGACGTACCTGATATATGCGTAAATTCTGATGGACATGATAAAGAAAAAAAGGACTGCGATTACAACGCCCGATGCAAACTTAGCCAGGCCAATTGCACCAGGGCGGTGGGAAGGTGACGGTAGAGTCCATTCCGAGACTGGGCGGAATTTCTTCCATTGTAACGCGAACTTCGTCTTGCACAAGCGACACGTCTAAGGACACAAAAAGGAATAAACGATTAAAGCCGCGAAAGGATCTTACCTTGTTGCCGCCATTAAAGAGCATCCAACGATCCAGGCATTCACGATGGATCCACTTTATCGAGCCCGTACACTTGCAAGGAGCAATCAGTGCGTGCGAATTGACGGCTTCCTGAGCAAAGCAGATGCGGCATTCAGCGAACATATTCTCGGAGAAAATGACTGGATGAACGAGCCGTAGGACACATTTGAATGCTTCTATTGATAGGGAGAGCGAACACATCGCCGTACGTAGTTTAGCCTGTTTGTGTGAAATATTCGCTGTATTTATGCACACTAGCCCCACTGTGCTTGTATGTTATTTGCAAGGCTGGCGAGCGTCGCCAGGCGACACTTTGCATCAGAAAGATTGCTGACGTTTCAAGGTCGGCGATAAAAGCTGCGCCACGAAACTTTCAGCGCTCGACCGCGACTTGACGTCGAGCATCAGCAACTAGGTACTCTCCACGGTTGGGTTCTAGCCTAGCGTACATGTCCTTAGCAGTTTTAAAGAAAAGACGTTGCCGTTCCGCTAAAATTGAACAGACTTTTCCCGTTGGGTTGCAACGGACCGCGCCGGTGCGCAGCCCAGGAAGGGCGGGAGTTTTCAGACAACCTCTTCCGACCCGTCCTGAACCCTTCAGTTCGTTCTCCGTTCCGTACTTACCACGGCACGCCTCTACTTATAGGTCGACGCCCGCAAAAAGCGAGACGACACCAAACGAAAATTTAAAGTCGCAATTTAACAAATATAGTGAAAATTTGTTCGGGCGGAACCTAGCGGTGGACATGTTATTCTAGGGCTTGTAATCAAGTGCTAGACCCACTCTCACGATGAGTCTGTGATGAAGGTCGATTTCCTCCAGAATGCGCCTTTGCAGCTAAAAGCGCCCCCAGGTCAGTTATTTAAAATCGAGTTTATTATTCACAGTGCTTGAAGAGGGCATGACTGGAATCTGGCGGAGCTGAAGCGTGACGAAAAGTTTGGTCGTTCTGCTTGCGATTTCCATGCTCCATCAACGTCATTCTCGATTTGTCCATTCGTACACGGAAATTGTAGAGAGCCAATGGTCAAGGTGAAAGTGGTGGAGCCGAATTCCCAAGCTGCGAAGAGGGACGCACCTCGATGCAGTCAATCCTACTTCGAGCACGATGCCGATTATCACGTTCATAAGTCCGTAGTCACCGCGAAGGAAAGACCTAAAGTTGGCTATGATATGCTGACGTACTGTCCTCGCCGTACCAGATAAATGAGTAGATTCTGGTTGCCATGAGAAGGACGAAGAATGATGCGATCGCCACGCCAAGCGCATACGTGGCCCGTTCAAGCGGGTCGTAGTGGTCGAGAGGCGTCGGCAAAGTCCATTCCGAGAAAGGGCGGAAACATTTCCATTTAGCCGCAAACTTCGTATTGCATACGCGACATGTCTAAGGACACAAAAAGCGGTTACCATACTTCCACAAAATAATATCCTCGGGATAATACGTTACAACTCGTTTTGACAATCTTTCACAACTAAATTGCTTATGACCCCTTCGTATCTTGAGGGCGAAGCGAAAGACGACATTGCATTTACGCCGGTTACATAGGAGCCCAATTGCCTATATGGAACCTAGTAGAGCAAGGGGGCTATAATAACGAATGGAGATAATTTCTTGGGCAAACACGACAGAGATGGCCAAAAATAATTTAGCGGCAAAAGCTCTTACCTGGTTGTTACGGCTAAACTGTACTGAGCGTTCCAGGCATTCGCGATGGATGTACTTTATCGAACCCGAGCATTGGCAGGGAGAAATCAGTGCAGGTGAACCGACGTCTTCCTCCGCGAAACAGATGCGGCATTCGGCGGGCATAAAACCGGGAATTTGAAAACGACTGCAAAAACTCTCTGTACCTAGTGCGTATTGACTCTTATACTTTCCGAACCATACTCGGCAAAATGGCTGCTCACCGTACATCGCTTAGTGTACTTGTGCAAAAAAAATTTGCTGAACTTAAGATGAGAACCCTGCTTAGTATGCTGCTGGAAATCTAGTGAGCATCCGCAGGGCCGCGTCCCTGAGAATGAACGCTGAGGTTCAGGGTACACAAAAGAATGGGCCTTTGGGGGCGCGCTACTAAGTGATTAGCGCTCGGCTGCTCGTTCTTTCGTTTTACAGGTTTAATTTACTCCATTAGAATGCAACTAAGCTTAGTTCTCTGACCACCGCAGTAAATCATCAGGGAAAATAGGTTACCGGACTAGTGATGCCGAGAAATGATGCCAGTTCTGTCACATAAAAGAACGGTAGTATAGGTTAAAATGCAAGAAGGAAATGGTTTGGATCGCGCTTCACTCCCTTGCATTGACGCCGAATGCCTGACGAATAGCATTGTACACAGTAAACTTTTAATCACGGAAACAGGACCAGCAGGCCGCAGTTACTGCTGTACTTGGAACTTGGTGTAATCTCCACCTTTGGCGCCTCGGTGTAAGCAGCTTGGAAGTACTAGTAGGCGAGCTCGTACCACACGAACTTCCTTGCACATTTGATCGACACGATTGCGCTCAGTCCATCGGCACCGAGAAGACGGTTTCCCATTTTGTCATTGATTTCATCTATGCGTCGCACTGGTCCGCCTTCTCCGATTTCCTGGAATAAGAAAATGAGTATCCTCAAATCTCTTCAGACGTACCTAAAACATTGTTCTATTTTTTTGCTTTCAGCTGAATGGTTCGCATTCCATCGTAGCGAAACGACGTAGTTAACGTTCTTTACGCGGCCATGAAGTACGTAGTCGGATGCGCTGTTAACGCAGTGCTCGGTTGAATCATACGCCGGGTAGTAGACCAAAACGTCGAAGGAAGGTCTAGAATCATTGAGCTATATGATCCTTTTTACTTAGACATACTCTTCAGTTCGGTAGATTGAGCCAGACCTGTTTTCGGACTGGGGTTCCATCTGCTTTAGCTGCCCCACAATTTGGCTGTAGATACCCTTGTAAAGCTGAAGAGCGTATTCTGGTGTAGGGTATGGGATTTCCTCGTCTCCGATCGCGGTTTCTACCGCCGCCATGACGTTGCTTAGCCAAGTTCCGTTTACGGTATGCATCGCATCTGACGAATTGATTCCCTCAGGAGTCGGAGCATTTGGAGGCGTCTCATCGAAAACGTTGCGTGCTTCGAACAGTCCGGCACCAATAATGACCATTTTTTGTTTCACCCATTCCTTTCGACGTGTTCGTTCCCTTGCATCAACTTCTTCCCCAGAGGGTCTTGATGAGACACACAGTCCGTACAAGATTGTCTAAATGTGTGTTATCGCCTCCAATAAATTTACCGTGAGATCTTACGTCTCGGTAAAGGTACGTGGCTAAGCGGTCCACAAATTGTTCGTAGGCGTCTGCACTGTAGTTGTGGTAGCGAATGAAAAACTTCGCGAAGCACATGAGAAAACAGCTGGTTGATATGTTTCATAGTGGAACGCTAACATGCTCCCCGAAAGGGCTTCATAAGCGTTAGAGCTGGGATTATCTTCCTGACTGGACTCGAAGTTCTCAAACAAGCTGGAACACCATCATGGTGACGCACACTGTTTCGGGACGATAAACGTTTTCAGATAGTTTTCCTACATCGTACATTGGGGCTGAGCGGGAATCAGTTTCGTACCCGGCATCGGATATGGCCGTTTTTGAGGTCGGATTCGGCTGAAATGACGGATTCATGCGAGTCCTATCGGCTGTTTTCTCGGGATCGCTACAATCGCACCAACGAAATCTTAGGCGAAAAAAATTGTATCAGAACTTGCTCAGACGGCGCCTAGCGGCGGACCTCTAAAAGTCGGCATCGGATCGGCCATTTTTTAAAAATCGAAATCAGTTTTAAATTTTTGGAGTCTGTTTAGGAGCGCCCACCACTAGCGCTTTATACCTGTCAACACTACTCCTCCCCCCCCCTTCGTGGTCCGCCTTACGCGCATACCTGTTAGAATATCCACCATTCAGGTCGTGTTTCGTTGCGAAACGCTCGCTCTCATCTTGCACATCCTAAGCATACGACCAATATTTGTTTGTCCTGTTGGTCTCGCAGTTCGGTGACATCAGAGTAGCAAGGCCCTGAAGCGTAATAGACGAACTTAGTGAAAGATTACTGGGAATGGTATCTTTAATACGGCGTCGTCCTTGTATGTACTAACCTCTGGCTCTGCCTGGTAGTCATAGCAGTGCCACCGCGGGTTAGGCGTTTTCGATGACCTAAACTCTGCTAGCGACTGTTGACTTGGATCGCGGAAATCGTTACATTCCGAGAAGCGCGTATGCGAAATTGGCCTGCAGGTAATTGTAGGAGTCGAACGTTTGGTTAAATATAACCTGCAAAAACAAAAGTTCTGCAGCGAAATGAAGCATATGCATTGACAAAGTGAAATACTCACAGCTAACCAAAATCGCCCCGCGGAGTAGTAGAAGTCGTCGGGATTCCACGTTGGCATTAGGTCTTTAGCAAAGACTTTGTCAATGTTTGCTTTTTTTGTCTCCCATAAGAAAACGACCAAACTCAGCGTTAAATCGGTACTGGTTCGTGTTGATATACAGCTTGCACCGGTCCTTGCGCTGAAATATCGTCTGTTCCCCTAATCAAAGTACTCGTTGCACTTGGCTTAAGCATCCTCCTAGCGTCCCATTGCGGTACAGGTCAGCAAGGGACTCGAAGTCTAAAACTCTTGACAACATGACGAAGACGCTCATAACCCGATGAATATTTGATGGGGTGATCGACGTGGATCAAGTAGTCATACAGCCGGTAAGTCAACCGCAGATCCTCATCTGAATTCCATTATAATTGCGGTCAAGTAAACACAGCTTACCGGTAGGAGCAGCCGTCGTTTCGGCATCGGTGAGTCTAGTTAGAGACAGGACACCAAGAAGGGTCCAGAATATCATTGCTTCGAACGACGGATTCCTTCCGCTATTTCGATACGGCGAGCAATGAACGTCTAGACGGCGTTATGGCTCTTGCGAATACAAAAACTTTCGGCGCATTCATTAAGGGTATCAAGTGGGGCGGGGGACGATGTGGCGAGCATTTTCATGTTCGAGATTCCTTCCGATTTACGGAATATCGCGTTTCTCTAATAAGCAGCTTTCAGAGACATACGACTAGGTTTTACCAGAACAACGCATTTGCACCGGAGGTAGGTCGTTTACCGTACTCGCTCCTCCATGATTCCACGTAGGTGTTTCGGGACGGTCCTTTTGCAGCTAATAGCGTCCCAGTTTTTGAAAGAGATTGCGCGTAGTTTTTTTGCTCGCCGTTTGAATAGGGCCCGAACGATGTTCTGACTGTAATAATACGTAGCAAAAAATCTGCGTGTCATACGGGGCATGCAGCAAGGCCCCGGGGAGTGCACCAAGCAGGTCTGTGACCTGCATGCCAAGACGATTGCAACTACGACGTCCACTGCAAGCGTACCCCGACCGTGCCCATCATAGTCGTCGAGAGATCGCGGAAGAGCCCATTCCGAGAATGGGCGGAACCCTTTCCATTTAGCCGCGAACTTCGTGTTGCACACGGGACACGTCTATGGGCACAAGATGTGCATAAAGGAATGATGCACCAAGCAAAGCCGCGAAAGCCTCTCATCATGTTGTTGGCGTTAAAGCTGAGTGAGCGTTCCGGACATTCACTTCATCGAGCCTGAGCATTAGCCGCGAACTTCGTGTTGTACATGTGCAAGGGCAATCGGTGCAGGCGGTTCTTCCTCAGCGAAATACATGCGACCTTCGGCGAGGCATCGCTTCCTAAATGACTTGGACGAAACGCTCTAGTTCACTAAAAAACACATATTTTTAGTGAAACTCAACTCAAAAATTCAACTCATAAAAAGCGAACGCCGTCGCCGTACGCCGTACGTAGTTCATTGCAATTCTGCAAAGGATTCTTGGATTTGCTGCATAATATAGTCACATGTGCGTGCGCGTAGTTTCTTTCTTCTTTCTAGCGTCGCCAATAGCGACACGTGTTAGAAAAAGTAGTGACGTTTAAAGCCATGATTGCGGGCTCTGGAAGCCGCACGGCCACCTTAGTAATACATCAGACGCCCTTTTTAACAACCGATAGTGCCCTCGCGTCATGCTTATTCCTGCTTGAAGGTCTTGCTCCCCTCCTCAGACGCGACAATCTCGGAGCGAGGTGCATGGTCAGCCGGTGCGAGTACTTATTAAACCATGCAGTTCCCGTAAGCGATAAAGACACATCTTGCAATGTGATGATCTAGACACGCGCCTCGTGAAGACAGACGTAATAGGCGCGGCGAACATTATGAAATTAACGGCTATGTTTTAGCATAATCGGCTAGCCCATGAGCAGTATCGGCTCCGCAGCAGCACCGTTTGTGATACGGGCTTCAAGCGTCGCCATTAATCAATCTGGTCTTTTATTTATGGAAACAGAACCAACATGCCGCAGTTACTGCTGTACATCGAAGCGCATTCGACTTCGACCTTGGGTGCCTCGGTGTAAGCAGCTTGGAAGTACTGGTAGGCGAGCTCGTACCACACAAACTTTCGCGCACATTTGATCGAAACGATGGCTCGCAGTCCATCGGCACCAAGAAGTTTATTTTCCATCTCTCCGTTAATTTCGTCGATATGCTCGCAGTGGTCCGTCTTCTCCGGTTGCCTGGAAGGAAGTCATGGGCGTCCTAAGGGCTCGGCTGACATACTTGAAATATTCTTCGACCTTCGCTTTGCTTTCATGCGTCAGATTTGCTTTCTGATACCGTCGCAGCGAACCTACGTAGTTAACGTTCTTTACGTTGCCGTAGAGAACGTCGTCCGATGTGCTCTTGACGCAGTGCTCCGACGAATCATAAGCAGGGTAGTAGACCAAAACGTCGAAGGGAGGTCTAAAAATCCGATTCTGGGTCTAAGCTTTGCCAAGACATACTCTTCCCTCACGTCGATTGTGCTAGACCTGTGCGTGGCTTCAGGTTCCACCTGTTTTAGCTGTCCCATAATTTGGCTGTAGATGCCCTTGTAAAGTTGAAAAGCGTCGTCTGGCGTAGGGTACGGTATTTCCTTTTCTCCGATCGCTATTTCTGTGGCCGCCATGACGTTGCTCAGCCAAGTTTGGTTGACTGCGTGTGTTGTTTCTGACGAATTGCTTCCTTCCGGTGGCGGCGCAGTTGGAGGCGTTTCGTCGAGAATCTTACGTGCCTCGAAGATTCCTGCGCCAATTATGCCCACCCTCCTTTCCACCCATTTCTTCCGTAGCGTTTTTTTTGCTGTGGCATTTTCGAAAGGACCGATGTTTGCAGGAATACACAGCCCGTGCAAGATTAACTAGGTGTACCGTTATCGCTTTTAACTTTTAATGGGCATCTTACGTCTTGATAAAGGTACGTGGCGACATAATCCACAAAGCGTTCGTTAGCTTCGGCACTGTAGTTGTTGTGGCGAATGACGAACTTGGCGAAGCACCTAAACGAAATGAACGATCGTTAAGGTTCAAAGTGGCATCTAGACAAGATCCTCCAAATAGCCTTTACCACCGCCTAGTTAGGTTTCCTCTATTGGCCTGACTGGTGGTTTCTTTTGAACCGTACAAAATTTGCATTTTCATCAAGAATGCACTATTAGAGATGGCAACCCGTGGCCACGGCGGGCCGCGAAGCCGGAATCGCTGCCCGACTCCCCCGGCTCGGGTGCGAGGTCACCACGGAACTCGTGGATCGGGTTCTGGGCTTTTTGGCCAAAATTCGATCAAGCTCGTCCCTTTTTGGGCGGTTCTTCAGAAAATTCTTTAATTTTCGGCCTCTT
>JNEY01000059.1:262431-290454 GCA_020875895.1 Aphelenchus avenae
TCCTAGCCCTTGCCGGGTGAAATACGGGTTAAACTAAAAAGTCTTAAAATGCAGGTGCTTTGATCAAAGTGTCTCTCTTAGCATGTTCAGCGACATGGACAATTAGATACTTAGCGAACTTTGTCCTTCTTATTGTGCACACTCGAAGCTAACATGAAGGGCTCATGCGACGCAGCAGCGGGACGTCGCATGCGCCTGGACGGGTACGACCCGTCCAAAGTTTCTAAGATGTGAAAGAAGTATACTTCATTTCATCCGAGCTCGCTAGACGGGTTAACGGTCAGTTCTAACCGGCGCTGGGTTTGTGGCCACACTTTTATTTAGTAAAACGTATGTACACTTTAGTCATCTTAATATTATACAGGGCAAGAAAGACTTCAATATCTGCGAGTACCAGCTCGGCTACCGTCGACCGAAAAAGTTCATCCCGCGTCCCATGCCACCGAATCCGCCAAGACCCCGTCCCATGCCGCCAAAGCCACCACGTCGTCCGCCACCGAATCCACCACGTCGCCCACCACCCATCATGCCCATCATCGGACGCATCATGCCCATCATCCCACCCATCGACTGCATCGGATTCATCATGGACGACATCATGCCGAACGGGTTTCCCATGCCGCCGCCCATTCCCGGGAAGCCGAACTGAGGGCGAGACGACGCCGGCGATGCGAAAACGAGAAGAAGGGTTAGCGCTATGACGACTGTCTGCTTCATAGTGTAGCCTAGAACAGGTGGCACGTCATCTGATACAAATCAGTGGCGAATCATTGACGTATCGGATGGAGAGCAAAAAAAGTGACGTAAGTGTACGCGAAATGAGTTTGTTCCGTGCAAAATCAATATTATGGACTACGACGGCTGCTGCCTCCGCGACTGTATAAAGTCCATGTGGGTCTTATAAGACCCTTAAGAATTTCAGTGCAACGACTACCCAGGCCGTGATTCGTCAGCCTTTAAAAAATCGTGACAAAATGAAAATTTTTCAAAAGCTGATTCCGCGGGGCGGTGTGGGGGCTACTATTTCGACAATTCCTCGAAGGAATTCGGCTTCAACAAGCTATAGGCGCCAAAATCACCAAACTTGAGTCCCGCGGTGTGATGATAACAAGGAACTGAAAACGTAACTACAGAGTGGACAATCAGACACTTGTGACTCTTTCCAAATTGTTTTCGCCTGGTTTTCTTCCGACCTGAACCGGTTCGAGTGGGCGCACTTTTAGCGTCTGTGTGTAATATGACGTGGCCACTCCAATTCCGCAATAATTGTTCGTCGAGCTGAAGTACGAGCAACATACGTCATGCGAACTGAACTTAGGTGAGCAAAATATTGTACACCGCGGAGGTTTTGGGTTTCCAAGGATGCCCTAGTTACGCGACTTGTCTAGCTTGCGAACAACTTAAATCGTGACATATTTAGCTCAAAAGACCGACAGATGTTTTAGAAATTTAACACTGTCAGTCATAAGTCGAACATGGGACCAAATCAGCGTTCTAAGATGTTTTTTGATTTTATGCTTCTGAAAAAAAAAGAAAATGCCTCGGGAAAAAAACGCGCCGGCCAGCCACTGTGCCTAATCGTTACGTTAGTGCACTAGTCAGCCGCGATAACCCCCGCTACAAACTTCCAATAAGTGGCTCTCGAATATCCATACCGGTTTTACTACCTGTTTACAAAATGAAAAACGAAGGAAGAGCATAACAAGTGAATACTATACGGATACGGGGTCTTGGTCGTCCACTGACTCAGCGACGTTTCCGAAGTCGAAGTACCCATACGACGCCGAAGTCGAGCCTATTATGCCCTCGAGGTACTGTTTGAGTTCAGCAGCTGTGGGCCGCTCGTCAGCTTCCGCATACCAACAGCTGCGCATGAGATCGTAGCTAAACCTCGTCCATGACAAAAAGAACGTCCATCGTACCAGGCTTACACGCCATCGGGGCAAGGCTCCGGCTGCTTCGGTCGCTCGCCTCGCTCTAGGATGCCTAGTTGTTCGTACGGCTGTACGTGAGGAAACGGCAGTGACCCTGCGGCGTAGATCTCATACAAAAGGACGCCGTAGCTCCACCTGATGTGTACCGAGTGAACTATGGACAAGAGCGGGGTTTACACGTCAGTTTTCGCTGTGAACGTCCCTGCTCGCAGTGCTTCAGGTGCCATCCACTTGATCGGTAGCTTGCCGTACCTCGTGTTGTACACGTTCCCTTCGGAGCGTCTGCATAGGCCGAAGTCGGATATCTGCATAAATATTATTATTGTATATTATTTATGTATGAACCGGCAGGAATACTATATATATTGTATATATAAAATATATATGTACGTACCTTGGCTGTGAGGTCCGACGTCAGGAGCACGTTCCTGGCAGCAATGTCGCGATGTATCAGGCTTCGAGAGGCTAGGTAGACCTAAATCAAGGCGATTTTTAGGCCTACTCGCTACGTACCTTACCAGCCCATCCGCTACTTGCCATGCGAAGGAAACAAGCTGCTTATCGATAATCGAATGATCGCCATGGATCTCACATTTGTCCTGAAGATACCGCAGCCTGAATTCATTCTACGCTTAAACTACCTTTCCCATGCCGGTAATGTGGATGCAGCGAGCATGCGAAATGAGCCAGTTCAAAAGGTCGCCGTTGGCGCAGAATTCCAGGATCAGTGCCAGGCGATCTTCCTCGAGTGTTGCATGGCCAACCATGCTGAGTACATGGCCATGCATGCCCAGGTCTTTCATAAAGTCGATTTCGCGTTGCAACTCTTGCCTAATACCCGATGTAGGTACCTCCCAGCTGGCTCATTAAAGAGACGCTTTACTTACCTTGCTTCGTCCGATGTGTCTTTTGCAAGCTTCACGGCGACCTCTAGCTTCTCCTCCACTAGTCGGCCCTTGTAGACATCGGCGAATGCCCCGGAGCCGATTTTGTTCGCAAAGAAGACATTGACGTCAAGCCGATGCAACTTCCACTTGTCGCGTCGCATCGTCGATGGAGTTGCATAAGCGTTGTTTCGTCGCATAACCTCATACTTCTGTGTCATATCCGCTATGATTCTAAAGTGTTATGGTAACCGATGTCGACAACCCTAATGTTTTGGTAGCCCTACGCTATCGAGACAAAGGACTCACTTCCGGCGGCGTTTGCTTCGTCGCTTCCACCACCAAAACAGGGCACCACTAACACCAACGGTCACGACGAGGGCGAAGGAAACTGACATGACTATAGCCCACATGGGCACTAAAGGCTGGCATAGTGTACGACGTTTGGGAACATCATAGAAAGTGAATTTAACTTTATTTGGTACTTCAAGGTCAGGTCAGTGCCTACCATCGGCTCGTGATAACGGCGCGCTTGTCGGCGTCGGCGGAGAAAACTTCGAATAGTCGCATATGGACTGGTGCCCTAAACTGAGGCCGTCCGTGTGTGTGTCGCCTACATCATAGTTTTAACTCAATAGACCGGCAGTAGTTTATGTACTGAACCAGCAGTGCACAGATGACTGTTTAAGGCGCACTCACAATCGAAGCCATCATGAATTGGGAGGAAAAGGTTTCTGTGGGAGAGAACTGTTCATATACCGTGTTTACTAAAAAAAACCGCCGATTTTTGGCGATTTTTAAACGTCAAATAGGGCAGGCGAAGGGAGTATTGCTTGAAGGCCAGTTAATATAAAGAATTACGATAGCCAAAACTAAGAACTTTGCTTGATACGCTTTTTCAAAAAGTCGCGTTTTGTCCCAGAGAAACGTCACCAGAGGGGTTATCGAGCACGCTGAGTCCGAATCTTTTTTCAGATTCTTGCTGGGGCGCCTGCAGAGTGGCGTGGCACGATTAAAAATGTCACGGCACGCCAAATCCAGAAGCCGTGCCTTTGCCCTGAAAACGTTACCAGAGGGGTTATCGAGCATGCAGAGTCCGAATCGTTCTTCTGATCCGGTGCCAAGTGCCGTGGCACCATGACCACTGCTGCGGCACCTGCTTCGCATGTTCCTGCATAGCATGTTCATGCTTCGCATTTCCATGCTTAGCATGTTTCTGCTTTGCATATTCCTGCTTAGCATGCTCCTTCTTCGCATGTTCCTGTTTAGCATGTTCCTGTCCGGTTTAGCATATTCTTGCTTCGCCCCTCCTTGTTTGGCATGTTGCTGTTCCACAAGCTACTGCTTCGCAAACACGTGATACACATGCTTATGGTTCACACGCGCCTGCCTTGTATTGCCAGCACCGCGTATAATGGACCGAAAGTCGCACTTCGCGTTAAAACGCCATCGGAAGTAATTTCCGCGCATGAGAAGGTTGTAGATCTTCCAAAATCGATTCGTGCAGTTTCGTTTTGTACCAAAAAGCGAGATTAGGTGTCGCGCTGTTCACTCGTACATTGAGTAACGGTCAATTGAGCAATTTATACTGGAAACAACAAAACGCCCACACTTAATCGCGTACAGCGCCAAGATGATTACTAAGCCGGCGAAACATTAAACTGTGGTGTGCCTAAGTCGAAGCTAAATGCGCGCTGGCCCCGAAAAGTTAGGCTAACCAGCATAGGCCGGCGTACACAAGCGTAAGGTTTAGATTAACTGCGTACAGGCTCCGAACAGCTCAATAAGTAGATAAAGCTAACGTAGTATTTTTTCGTTAATTTTCTCTGTTAGTACTACTTTTTAAAGGTCTTTTGGGTTAAGTAGAAGGCATCTCCAGCCGAACCATCCACAAATCTCCCGTGAAAGCGCCCCAACCGTCTTTTTTGCGAACGATTTTGGTCCTTATGGTCTACTGGGCTTAAGCCTAAGCCTTCGTTCGCCGGAAACTTGTAGGTGGTAACACTTTTGTTGGGGGGGGGGGGGGGGGTTTCGCCAGTAATCGCCGTTTAGCCAAGTACGAGCTTAACAGTTGGGTTTGTAGTCGTAAACCAATTGTCCCCTACTATCGGCACTGCACGCAGCATTCGTACGACCGGACGTTTTCCGTACCTACCTTCATCGCCATCAACGTTGATGAGGTTATGGAGGCCCACTTTCCTCCCCACTGGATCATGTGAAACACAGTAGCGATGAAGGAAGGGAAGCCCGAGTATGGCGCTGGTTTCAGTGCACGTAGTCGGCTTTCCGCAAACAGTCGAGCAATAGTTATCGCTTTCAGGGTCCAGCGGGCGCATGCGCAGCACGCACCCGTCGTGCTCCACTTTGTCCACGAGGTAGGCGATCGGAATCGTATAACTAGTGCTTGGACTGCCCGCCAGTTGAAGCTAAACCGTCTTTTTGTCATTCGGCGATTGGATGACGTCGCATCGTTCATGGCCAAAACTTACAACCAGCCTTTTCTCAGAGTTGACCTTGCAATCAATGACGTAAGTGCCGTTTTTCACCAGGGTCAGGTCCAGATCGCTTGTAAAGTTGTCGAACACCGCCTAAAGTTCCTTCGTGAACGCTACCCCATCGCACTGTTTACCTTTGGCAGCGCTACCTCCGGAACGGGGATCACGTAGCCTTGTAGATAATCGGAACTGTAGGACTTTTCTTCGCCGCCATCAAGGCCAAAGTTAATGCTGTAAATGGTAACGTATGGAATGACGCATGCGGCGCCTGTTGGTACGTGCTCTTGCACTAGCGAGCAGGAAGAGTTGTCGACTCTGCCGTAAAAAATAAAGGCTAAACAACGCGTGGGAATGTTTAAAGTAAAAATTTCGGTGCAAACCGTTCGAGTGCGTCGTATTGGGACTACATTCCTTCGGCAAGTACAACGTTGTCCACATCATGTACCCATAGATGTAGAAGATGCCGTCAAAAGGTTGCTCGAGAAACGGCTTGAACAATGGATCCAGCCCTTGTTCGCTTGAGACTACCTCCAGCGGAAACGTTTGAGCTCGAAAACTGGTTTGCGTCTGGATCTGAACTAGTGCCAATGTGTTAAGACGTCGCCGCTTACCCGGACTGCCTTGCTTTGTAATGCTACATTTAATTAAAACTTTGGGCTAGTGCTACTTCTACGCGGTCCTTCTTCTGCAACCAAAAAACTTGTTCCAAGAATTCCAGGAAAATTGGGCTTTCAACGAAGCAATCATGTGACGACGTACGATCGACCACGCAAATGAGCCGGATGCAAAGAACATCCTAGGGGAAAAGTGTTCGCAAATGAGACATACGCAAAAAAACCTTATGCAAAAACCTACCGTGTTTTCTCGAATAGAGCCCCTGGGGCTCTATTTTTCATAAGGTACTTAAAAAATAAAATTTAAATAATATTTTGAATTTTATTTGTCCTCGGTCAGACTTGCGATCTGTTTTAAACTTCTTATTTTGTCGTTATCTATCCAAATATGGCCTTAGATTTGAAGTCCGCATACTCCAGATGGGTATCTGGTAAACTTGGGGGTGGGGCTCTATTCGAGAGGGCGGGCGAGGGGAGCGGGGGGTGGCTCTATTCAAAAAATACGGTATTCACAAAAAAAGCCCTCATAAAAGTCGGTACCGTGACGTCAGCGTTTCCCGCCAACGTCAAATGTGTGCCTTTAAGTGCGTCGTTATCGTGCGTTTACCAGCTCTTTTGACGGACTCCGCTACGGACCTACTCAGTCTGTTTTTAAGCACATCAGTCAAATACTCACCGTGTCCGCGCCGGTGACATTTGACGAGAGCCAGCCATCCGCCGCCGCCGCAACATGAAAAGACGACGATCTGTTCGAGTTGAACGTATGCCGGCCGCCGAAGTTACTAAGCTTATTGTCGGACGCGGCCACGATTACTGCGCGTATCCGCGTGTCGACGGTTAAAGTAAACTGCTCTCTTTGACTTCCGACCCGGACTTCGGTAGCGTAGTAGATATCGCGGTAATTAGTCAGCATTTGGCGGGATGAAATCTGATCGGGTACCGTACGAGGTGCTACTGTGGTAGTGGTAGTAGTAGTAGTCGCCGTTGAAGTGGAACCATTAACTAAACTTAGGCGCAGAAAAAGTATCAGCATAAGAACGCAGAATCCGCGCAGTTTTGACATTGGAATAGGCAACCTCGTGGACCTCATTTCAGCATCAAGGGAGCGGAATCGATAGTCGCCACGTGGAGCTCAGTGTCGCATAACGATTAGGGGAAGAGTTATGGCAGGAGAGGGCCAAGAAGCCAACTGCGTTACAGATAAGAAACTCGAAATGTGGTGGACCGCTGTATAATCCACGGAAAAAAAACAATCGTTGGAGCATCGACTCGTCATCGCTCAAAGTGGGCCAAGGCCCAGAAGGTTACGCGGAAAGTGCCAGTACACAGCCTGCCAATGTTCGAGGCGTAGTGTGAATCCTTGCTATCGGCTGTACGGCTATCGTTATCTCCTGCGAACATTTTATGTTTTTATCCGAAATTTAATGTCGTCTCATTCCTAGTGTTTCACAAGTTTGTCCGTGCAAATTTAGGATTTCTGAACACGTTCCTTGTCCAAATCATTAGCTCCCTAGGGAAGTAAGGATTGATCTTCAGGCGATGTTCCTGCTTGATGGTAGTCGCGGTAGAGGGTTAATTTGGCACTGACGTCGGTTCGTCACTGAAGCTCATATAACATATGTAAACACATAATGCACCCTGGAACGTCACAGTGACGGTAATCTCGTCTGCCACAAGACAGATTTTGTTGTGGTTAGGGATGGGACTTTTTTTCTGAGTACCACGACCTAAGCCCTGGACCCCCAGGACCACGGCGCCACGGCGCCTCGATACAACACTAGTAAAATTTCCCTCTACCCATAGAAACATGCTCTCTGTAAAATTGCGTGAGTATGGGCGGAGTTGCGTCAACGACTTGAAGAAATTTTGAATTGGGACAAAACATGAAAAATCCAAAAAAAATGTTGACGAAAAACGCGACAACGCTCAAATCTTTGCCGTGCTAATCTTGCTCGTTTCCGGAGTGCTCGCTGGTCTTAACGCGTCGGGCTGCCACAAGATATTTGTAACGAACGGATTCTACATGACGCATTTGTGTACGACGCCACTTGCACGGAATGTGAAAGGCGTAAGTACAGCAACCATAAATGAGTCATTCAAAAGCACAATGAGTGTAGACGCAAACGGCATCCAAAACATTTAGGTGTGGTACAGCTTTACCACGTTTGCCCCGGTTGCCATGATCGTCGTCTGCCTTATTATCTTTGCGTACTAAGGGTAGGCAACCGTGACGTGACGTGATCCGTGACGTGATTCACGTAACGGATCACGTCACGGGGGTACCCCAATAACGGCGCCGTTATCCGTTACGTGATTTTATCAAAAAATGACGTTTTTCTGCTTAGAAAATCGCTAAATTTTCAAAATTTTTACCGGACCTTATCGTTTTTACCTAATTTTCTGCCCCCTTTTGTCGAGGCTACTATGGTATATGACCTCGGAAGCATTCCCCAAGGACAAAACAACAAAATCATGAAGAATTAGCGGTTTCAGAGCAAAAAATGAGCGTTTTTTTTTAAAATCACGTCACGGATCACGGCCGTTTTTTGGTCACGTAGCGGATCACGTCACGGGGGGGGGGGTGGTCTGCCGACCCTTATTGCGTACCTGCGATACAGCTCAGCCACTTATACGAGCGCCAATCACGGCAATGACGACCTCTGCAAAGCCACCACTCGTCGGGAACGTCGACTGTTATTTCGGGTTGTAAAGGCCGAAAACTTCGACGAACGAACGTCAACATTTTTCTCTATGTTTAGAGCTTCCTTATTTGCGGATCTCTCGAGCTGCAGAACCTCGCCTTCCAGTTTTTCCCGTTGTTGGGCGACAAGGACATGCAGTGGGAGTACGTAGTGAACTTCGCATCCAACTGGATCAGCATCATCAACAACACAATGACGCCGATCGTTTTGTTCGCGTTCAACAGAGACGTTAGCCTCCGTCTGAGAGAGCTTCTTGTCATGGTCTTTATGAAGGTCGCTTACGACCGTTCAAGTGGGGCTATCAGTGTGGCACCGGCGAATTGACGCATAATACTCATCGACTTGTGAGGAAGACCACAAATAGCGGCATTTATCATCCTTGCCTTTTTACAAAGCGTAATTGGCTAATTCAACAGCTGGCTCGTTTTCACCTTAATGACAGCGATACGGAACTGACTTGCTTCGATGACGTCGGGTCGCTTTGTTTCTGAATGTATGCACTCGGTAGCCGTACCCAACCTTTTACAACGTGCCTCGCATCGAGGCCCTGGCCCGGGCTTTAAGCTTTAGACTGGCGCCGAAAAAATACATTGGCATTCCTTCAGTTCTTCCTTTTCCTCCAAACTGGGTACCGCATTTTCTCTAACAAATCTCCTGTGAGTTTATTGGCAGTCGACCTCTGGATAGGGGGTTTACCTATTGGGTTGATAGGTCTATTAGGAGGGAGTGTTTATTTTACGTCAGAAAATTTACGGGGATGAAGGCCGGACGAGTTTGGGATGTTTCTGCCAAGATCGTCCATAAACCACCAGACTTTTGCTACGTCTCTTCATTTGTGAGGTTTCTTTCGAATTATTTTGTCCAACATGTACATCTTGTGCCTAAAAAGTACACTAGCTTGGCTTTATGATAACTATGATATCACGAAAAACGACGTTCTTATAGTGAAAACGGATGAAATTACCGGAAAAACGGGTGTAGGTAACCGATTTTTTTCTGCTCCGCTTTAGGTGGAGCCGAAAGGAGGCTCGCTTAATAGCAACGACATAATCGTTCTCTCTCGACAGACGTTGCGTAGCAGTGGATGGGAGTCGTATGCGCATAATTAGTTTACCAGTATAAAAGTGATATGCAGGGACCGAACAGGGAGCATGCATGATGCAGGGAGCGTGAGACGGTCTCAAAGTTCATTCGACGCATAGAGCATTCCATATGTTAGAGGAGCATACGATCCTAACCTTCTATGATCCTTCTTGTAATTAGCCGGTAGGGGCGTTGAACTTTGTTTAGGGAGGAAGGTCAGGGAAGCTTGAGACCACAAAGACGAATGGCTGATAACAGCTCACCAAGGGCTTTAATTTGAGGTGCGACATAATGTTGCAGCAAGACCTTGGTGTATGCGTATGCGTGCATTCCTCTCGCTATTGCACGGAGGCAGTAGCGCACATGTTGGAACTTTGATCGATCATAACTTTTTTTCTAGCCAACCGATCCGGCAGAAATTTTCCGGTTTCTCATAACTTTAGAAGCCCTATCGAATAATACAAAAAATGACCCGATAGCGAAAACTTCTGAACGAATCGAAAATAGTTCTATTTTAAGCGGTACTCGAAAAAGCAAGACTCTAAGAGGTGAAACCCTCGAATCTGTACACGGTTTTAATCGTTTTCGTAACGAAGAATGTGAAGAATACGATCAGTGAACTATACGCATACTGGGGTCTCGTCACCGAGTGAATCAGCGACACCCGCGAAGTCGAAGTACCCATATGCTGCAGACGTCGAGCCTATTATGCCTTCGAGGTACTGTTTGAGTTCCAGCACAGTCGGCCGCGCGTCAGGTTCAGCCTGCCAACAGCGGCGCACGAGATCGTAGCTAAATCGTTCGTGGCAAGAAGAAAGTCTATCGTGTCAGCCTCACACGTTATCGGGGCAAGGCTCCGGTTTCTCCGGTCGCTCTCCACTCTCCAGGACGCCTAGTTCTTCGTAGGGCTGCACATGCGGAAACGGCAATGACCTAGTGGCGTAGATCTCGTACAGAAGGACGCCGTAGCTCCACCTTAAATAGTGCTAAAGGGCTTACTAAAAGAAGAGCGAAATTGACACGTCGGTCTTATCTGTGAAAATCCCTGTCCTCAGTGCTTCGGGCGCCATCCATTTGATCGGCAGCTTGCCGAACCGCGTGTGAACCGTGTTGTACACATTACCTTCCGAGCGTCGACATATGCCGAAGTCGGATATCTGCAAGAGTCAAAAAATCATCAGAACATAGCTCCGGACACGCGGCTAGTCGAATTAGTATGTGAGGCCTGGGTACCGGTATCAGTGAATTCTGGATTGGCTTCGCCTAATTGTATGTTAAAATGTCAAAAATTTTTTGAAGGCTGGCTGTGAGTTCAAAGCTCCGCAGGAGGTCTTGAACTGCTGTATCGGTATCAGAGTATCGGAAGTATCAGTAAGGGTTGTATCCGATGTATCGGAAAATCTAAACTGTGTGTTTTGGGGAGAAAGCGTCGCCTGCTGGCTTACCAGTCCATCCGCTACTTGTTCCAAAACAAAACAGTCCTGTTATTGGTTCCGAAAAACAACGGAGTGGTGATACCGACAGTATGCACATTGGCTCTAAGATCTGATGTTAGGAGCACATTACTTGCAGCAATGTCCCGATGTATCAGACTCCGAGAAGCTAGGTAGACCTGAAACAGTGTGTTTTGGGGAGCAAGCGTCGTCTGCTCGCTTACCAGTCCATCCGCTACTTGCCATGCGATGGAAAGCAGCTGCTTCTCAATANGGCTAATTCAACAGCTGGCTCGTTTTCACCTTAATGACAGCGATACGGAACTGACTTGCTTCGATGACGTCGGGTCGCTTTGTTTCTGAATGTATGCACTCGGTAGCCGTACCCAACCTTTTACAACGTGCCTCGCATCGAGGCCCTGGCCCGGGCTTTAAGCTTTAGACTGGCGCCGAAAAAATACATTGGCATTCCTTCAGTTCTTCCTTTTCCTCCAAACTGGGTACCGCATTTTCTCTAACAAATCTCCTGTGAGTTTATTGGCAGTCGACCTCTGGATAGGGGGTTTACCTATTGGGTTGATAGGTCTATTAGGAGGGAGTGTTTATTTTACGTCAGAAAATTTACGGGGATGAAGGCCGGACGAGTTTGGGATGTTTCTGCCAAGATCGTCCATAAACCACCAGACTTTTGCTACGTCTCTTCATTTGTGAGGTTTCTTTCGAATTATTTTGTCCAACATGTACATCTTGTGCCTAAAAAGTACACTAGCTTGGCTTTATGATAACTATGATATCACGAAAAACGACGTTCTTATAGTGAAAACGGATGAAATTACCGGAAAAACGGGTGTAGGTAACCGATTTTTTTCTGCTCCGCTTTAGGTGGAGCCGAAAGGAGGCTCGCTTAATAGCAACGACATAATCGTTCTCTCTCGACAGACGTTGCGTAGCAGTGGATGGGAGTCGTATGCGCATAATTAGTTTACCAGTATAAAAGTGATATGCAGGGACCGAACAGGGAGCATGCATGATGCAGGGAGCGTGAGACGGTCTCAAAGTTCATTCGACGCATAGAGCATTCCATATGTTAGAGGAGCATACGATCCTAACCTTCTATGATCCTTCTTGTAATTAGCCGGTAGGGGCGTTGAACTTTGTTTAGGGAGGAAGGTCAGGGAAGCTTGAGACCACAAAGACGAATGGCTGATAACAGCTCACCAAGGGCTTTAATTTGAGGTGCGACATAATGTTGCAGCAAGACCTTGGTGTATGCGTATGCGTGCATTCCTCTCGCTATTGCACGGAGGCAGTAGCGCACATGTTGGAACTTTGATCGATCATAACTTTTTTTCTAGCCAACCGATCCGGCAGAAATTTTCCGGTTTCTCATAACTTTAGAAGCCCTATCGAATAATACAAAAAATGACCCGATAGCGAAAACTTCTGAACGAATCGAAAATAGTTCTATTTTAAGCGGTACTCGAAAAAGCAAGACTCTAAGAGGTGAAACCCTCGAATCTGTACACGGTTTTAATCGTTTTCGTAACGAAGAATGTGAAGAATACGATCAGTGAACTATACGCATACTGGGGTCTCGTCACCGAGTGAATCAGCGACACCCGCGAAGTCGAAGTACCCATATGCTGCAGACGTCGAGCCTATTATGCCTTCGAGGTACTGTTTGAGTTCCAGCACAGTCGGCCGCGCGTCAGGTTCAGCCTGCCAACAGCGGCGCACGAGATCGTAGCTAAATCGTTCGTGGCAAGAAGAAAGTCTATCGTGTCAGCCTCACACGTTATCGGGGCAAGGCTCCGGTTTCTCCGGTCGCTCTCCACTCTCCAGGACGCCTAGTTCTTCGTAGGGCTGCACATGCGGAAACGGCAATGACCTAGTGGCGTAGATCTCGTACAGAAGGACGCCGTAGCTCCACCTTAAATAGTGCTAAAGGGCTTACTAAAAGAAGAGCGAAATTGACACGTCGGTCTTATCTGTGAAAATCCCTGTCCTCAGTGCTTCGGGCGCCATCCATTTGATCGGCAGCTTGCCGAACCGCGTGTGAACCGTGTTGTACACATTACCTTCCGAGCGTCGACATATGCCGAAGTCGGATATCTGCAAGAGTCAAAAAATCATCAGAACATAGCTCCGGACACGCGGCTAGTCGAATTAGTATGTGAGGCCTGGGTACCGGTATCAGTGAATTCTGGATTGGCTTCGCCTAATTGTATGTTAAAATGTCAAAAATTTTTTGAAGGCTGGCTGTGAGTTCAAAGCTCCGCAGGAGGTCTTGAACTGCTGTATCGGTATCAGAGTATCGGAAGTATCAGTAAGGGTTGTATCCGATGTATCGGAAAATCTAAACTGTGTGTTTTGGGGAGAAAGCGTCGCCTGCTGGCTTACCAGTCCATCCGCTACTTGTTCCAAAACAAAACAGTCCTGTTATTGGTTCCGAAAAACAACGGAGTGGTGATACCGACAGTATGCACATTGGCTCTAAGATCTGATGTTAGGAGCACATTACTTGCAGCAATGTCCCGATGTATCAGACTCCGAGAAGCTAGGTAGACCTGAAACAGTGTGTTTTGGGGAGCAAGCGTCGTCTGCTCGCTTACCAGTCCATCCGCTACTTGCCATGCGATGGAAAGCAGCTGCTTCTCAATAATCGAACGATCGCCATGAATCTCACATACACCCTCAAGACCCTTGCACAGCGAGCGCATTCTACGCTTAACCTACCTTCCCGATGTCGGTCCTGCTGATGCAGCGAGCATGCGAAATGAGCCAGTTAGAAAGGTCTCCGTTGGAGCAGAACTCGAGAACAAGAGCCAGGCGATCGTCTTCAAGCGTTGTGTGCCCAATCACGTTCAGCACATGCGCATGCATGCCGACGTCATTCATAAAATCGATTTCGCGTTGCAGGTCTTGCCTGATACCCATTACTCAGTTACCGTATTTCTTCGAATAGAGCGCCACCTCGATTAGAGCCCACCTTGAATAGAGCCCCACCAGCCGCTTCCAAGCTAGGCAGCTTGTGTATCTTGACCTCTAAGTTAATGTTATATTTAAATAGATAATGTGGCGAAAGAAACGCCTATGGCCCACGTGGGCACTAAAACACTGGCGTTGTCGAAAATTATATCCAAAGTAACTAAAAAAGGCATCGGAGCAGCAGGTTTACCTTTTGCGTCAGTATTTGGCCTTCCTTTAGCTGACGTAAACGACATGGTCGTGGTAGAAGAAAACTGCGAATAATCGCATACTGCTGTGGAGACTAAATTGAGACCGGCAAGCATAACATAAGGAAGGTACGGTTTCGTAACACACAGAAAACTACTTATATCCAAGTGCATAAAGGACCTCATGCACCCACCTTCGTCGTCGCCGTCGTTGAGAAGATTGTAGAGGCCTGTCGGATCACAACCGGTTGATCCGTTGAGGAGAAATATTCTTCACAAGTTTTGCCGGCGCTGCGTGCGCAGAACGCCAAGCGCACTTGAATCCGCGCTGGTATCCATAGCAACCACCGTAATTCCTTCTAGAACATTTCGCTTGTTGACGGCGTCGGTTTTCGAGTCCGGCCTAGCCAGAAGTGGATTTTGCTCAAGTCACGTCAAGACGCTGTTCACCCGGTCTCTGTGTGAGACGATCAAGCTGTAGTTCGCTGTCTCCCGGTTCTGTGTGAGCCGCTAGCGTCGTAATTCGCCTTGCATCATGTCTACACTGCTTCCCGTCGTATTAGTCTGCCATTGTAAGTTTGTTTTAGTGCTTTTCTCTTTGCAGTTTCCCGTTCAATAAATTGTGCACGTGCAGAGTTAGCTGTGTTAGAGATCTTACAGGTGCTCTTGGGTAAACTAGGACCATTAGAGGGCTTGAAAGGGTCGCCTACATTGGGTCTCAACCGGTTCAAACCAAACGGGGGTTAGCAAACCGGACCCAATGGATATTGGGGACGTCGTGCTGACGTACTGACGTGCGTGTGGAGGACGAACTCATGGAGGACGAACCGGTGCTGTTCTTGCTTCCCAACAGGTGAGGCAAATAGCGGAAAAGCTGCAGGCAGCCTGCACAAAGTTTGCTGAGAGTCTAGCAGAGGCTGCGGAAAAGAGGCTCCGGGATCATGGGGCCACGGGCGTCATTGTAAAGGACGTTAAATCATTCATGAGCAAGCCCAAGGGGACTAACGAAATCGGGCAGCTAGTGGAGGATCTTAAGACAGCGGTCCCCTTTGCAATGCTTAGTCCAACCGGTACCGAGGTTCAACCTGGGATTAAGCAGTTATACTTCCGTGGACTAACCGAAAGCGCTAGGGCAGACATCAATGACAGACTGGACGAGTTCGTCCAGTGGGTAAGTAAACAGCTATGCTTTGACGAAGCACTGTGCAAAATGGTAGATGCCAAAAAGGGCTCATTCGTAGCACGCAACGATGCGGTACTCGCCTCCCTAGAACAGGGCCTGAAGGAAAAGCTGACTAAAGAAGCTCCTATCGTATCTTTCGACACAGGCCGTGGGTCCATTGCCTGGAACACTAGTGACTTAGGACCCGGCACAGATGAGCATCGTCTCCAGGAAATGGAAACCTTGAGGGCTCAGATTGAAGGCCCGACAGAAGAGCTTACGAAAGCCGACAAGCAGGTAGCTGAGTTGACTAAGCAAGCTGACAGGCTACGGGTCCTGGAGTCAGCTAAGAAGCTCCTTATATGTGATGACATCAAACTCCAAGGCTGAATTGCCGAACTGCTTAGGCACAAAATAGAGAGTGACACGCAGCTCAAGGTCATGCAGACCAACATTGATGAGCTTCAGTCTCGCCTTGCAGATGATAATCCTGCTTTGTTTCAGGAAGCGCAGCTCAAGATCGCCGAGTTGGAACGCCAACTGGAGGAAGCCAAGTACAAGCTGCGCCAGTCGGAATCGTCGACTGGTCAAGTTGGAACAGCTGCTGGAAGCTCAGATGAAGAAGCAGGATGGAGAGGCAGCCGGTACGGCAAGATGAAGAGCCTGAAGTAATTCCATTGTTCAATATCGACGACTCTCGATCGAAGAGCGACTTCAAGACCTCGGACTCGTCGGTGGACAGCAAGGCCAGCTTCAACGAGACAAGCAACCGGTTCTCGACGAAGGGTTTAGCGTCTCCACACCGCACGCCGCCGCCAACAGGTTCGTCTGAGGACAGGCTAGCCAGGGCTCTTGAGATGATAGCTAGGAACCAGTCCTTGCCTAACCTCCCTCCACCGCAGCACTTCTCTGGGGATAGGCGCAAAGACAAAATAGGTCTGAGCGAGTTCCTTGAGATGTATGAGCGCCGAGTGGTGAACTGCTCCGAGGATGACAAAGTGTCTCTGCTTTCTGAGTACCTGATAGGTGAAGCGCGTCGTGCGTACAAGAGTGTCATGAGCGCCAACGCAGACCTAACGTTCCGTCAGTTGTGTCGAGAGCTGAAAGGCACGATGATTGACAGCAGTCGGACCGGAAAGCTGCAGAAGATGAAGCGGTTCGAGGATCTCAAGATACTTGCAGGCCAAACCTAATTGAGCTTCATAGCACTGATTGAGAGTCAGGCTGCAGAAGCGTACGGTGATGCCGATGAACAGACGCTTGACCAGGTCAAGACTAAGGTGCTGATTAGTAACCTGCGTGAGCGAGAGCTAGTGATGCATGTCGAAACTGATTTGCGCAAGCTGAAGGATGATGAGCTGCAGCTCCATGTGGTGAAGAGCATGGCTATCACGTACGAGAGGACTGATGTCAGCGCTAACAAGTGGCGCTCGCAAGGCAAGAAGCCGTATCGTGTTGATTCTTCCGGTGGTAATCCGCAGTCAACCGGTCAGCCTCAGCAGTCTGATGGCAAGTCTGAGGGTACGCATGAGAAGCAACAAGGCCAAGCACATCCTAGTAGCACCTCATTCGGTTCGAAGAGTCATTACAAGTGTTACAGTTGCCAGCAGATGGGCCTCAGAAGCTTTGAGTGCCCGACGAACAACAACGGCGGTTCAGCGGGAAATGCTAGTGGAACAGCGAAGCTTGGCAATTTCAAGCCTCCAACGTGCTTCGGGTGTGGACGACAGGGCCACATTCGTACGAACTGCCCGAAGAAGTCAAGGCACTGTTCGATCTTGGCTCGCAAGTGAACATCATCAGCCGGTCGTTCCTCCGAGAGTCGCTGCGCAAGGGAATCATTCCTTGTAGCAAACTGAAGCCTGGAATCTTCGCTAATCCACCCGGAGTGAACATTAAGGATGCTTCTGGTACGCCCATGAAGTTCTTTGGTCTTGGACATTGCATGGTCCAGATTGACGCAAGTGACACCGCTGAGGAGCACAAGTTCCTAGTCCAAGAGTACACGAACTGTGACGTCGTTCTGGGTACGCCGATCTTGATTGCAAGTAGCAAGCGGTGC
This sequence comes from Aphelenchus avenae, assembly GCA_020875895.1. Lineage (NCBI taxonomy): Eukaryota > Metazoa > Nematoda > Chromadorea > Rhabditida > Aphelenchidae > Aphelenchus > Aphelenchus avenae. The sequence continues at coordinate 279,977 of JNEY01000059.1, forward strand.
GAACGCACTAGTGAGCTTCTCAAAGAATGGAGTGGCAAAGTTGGGCCTCGCACAGCGCAAGGATTGAGCTCTATGAGTCTTCTCGATGCAAATGCAAGTTTGTAAGGACGACTGGGCCGATGTTTCCGTTTGCACGCAGTGTCTATGTTCATCCTGGTTCTCATCGCAAGGTTCGGTTGAGTTGTGGTCTCAAGCAGAGTAAGGTTGTTCTTATCGGTGAAGGTGTGTCCTTCTCTACTGCAGACGAAGATGGTCAGATGTATGCCATCTTCGTTAATAACGGTGATCAACCGGTCGCACTGATAAAAGGCTAAGAGATTGCCAAGTGCATTTCTGCTGACAAGGTCTGCATTGAGGATGGCGATTCGGTGAATGAGCCACCGGCCGGTCTAGCAATGGCCGCGCAGTACAATCGTGAAGCAGTGAAGCGTGCTTTGGAAATATTCGAGCGTGTTCTTGAAGGATCACAGGGCAAGTCTGTGTTGGAATCACACATGAATGAGGTGCTCGCGCTGTTCGAGCGGTTCAACGACTGCTTTGCGCTGACAGACTTCGAGTTGAGCACCACTCATCTGATTGAGCACGACATTGAGTTGAAGGACGGTACATCGCCAATTGCTCAACCTGGTCGTCCGGTACCGTTGGCTTTCAGAAAGCCTTTGCGTGAGATGATTCAGCAGTATGCGCAGATGGGCATCATAAGGCCTGGCAAAGCAAAAGCGACTGGTCTTGTCCGGTCGTCTTAATCCGCAAGAAGGACGTCTCTACCGCATGTGTGTCGACCACAGGGAGTTGAGCAAGGTAGTCAAGCTGTCACAGTACCCCATGCCGAACATCAATGTGATGTTTCAGAGCTTGGTGGGAAAGAAGTTCTTCACCACGTGCGATCGTCATTCCGGTTATTGGCAGATTCCGTTGACGCCTAAGGCAAAGGAGCTTACAGCGTTCTCTACCATGGGAGGACACTGGGAGTTCAATGTTCTTCCGTTCGGGTAGTCCAATGCACCCGGTGGGTTTGAGAGAGCCATGGAGTCGATCTTCGAGGACGAGTTGGGCAAGTCCTTGTTCATTTACCTGGATGATATCCTGCTCCCAATAGAGACCCTAGAGGAACACTTCCAGGTGTTGGAGAAGGTTCTGAGCAAGCTCCGTGAGTACAACCTCCGGTTGAAGCCTAAGAAGTGTGCTTTCCTAAAGACGGAAACAGCGTTCCTCGGCCATGTGACTGGCGAAGACGGTTTTAAGACTGACGCAGAGAAGGTCGAGAAGATTCGAGCTTTTCCGGTGCCGAAGAATCCAACGGACATGAGATTCTTCTTGGGACTGTGCAACTACTATCGTCAGTTCGTGAAGAACTTCACGTTGAAATCCAAGCCTCTTCGTGACGTGATGGTAGATGGCAAATGGCACTGGGCTGGAAAAGAGCAGCATGTTTTTGACGACACGAAAGATTGCATGAGCTCGACTCCCGTGCTTGCGCAGCCGGACACTGAGGCAGTTATCTCTGGTGAGAAACCGTTCATCTTGTACACTGATGCTAGCAAGGATGGCGTTGGAGCTGTTCTGCAGCAGGTTGGAAGTGATGGCAAGGAACACCCGGTGGCATTTGCTTCGAAAAGTTGATCGAAAGCTGAGCGGATCTATGCGATCACCGATCTCGATGCTCTCGCTTCGATCTCCGCGCTTGACAAGTTTAAGTACTTTCTGCTGGCTACGCATGTAACTGCAAGGACTGATCATCAACCGCTGGTTTCTCTGTTCAAGCGTCGTGATCTCTCGGGTAGAGCACATCGCTGGGCTCTCGAAATCCAGGAGTGGAACCAGCTGAAGATTGAGTACATTCCGGGTACGAAGAACGTTGTTGCAGACGCTCTGAGTCGTAATGTTGAGCCTGAACGTGCCGACAATACGTTGGACACCCAGATCAAGGCAGTCGTCATGAATGTGTCGAGCGATGGCTGGACGTTGAACGAGTTGAACGACGACGAGTGGCTGAAGCAAGTGTTTGCCAGGCCTGAAGCTGTGTGGGCAGATGCGCTCAGGGAGAAGGACATGGTGCTCGAAGGCAACCGGTTGTCCAGGCTGTTGCATAATGGCCGAAAGGTCTTTGTCGTTCCTCAGTCGCGTACTCGCGCTGTGTTTGACCAGTTCCATAGCGGTACGTTTGGAGGTCACTCAGATTTCCATAAGACCATCCGAATGATGGAGAAGTACGTCTATTGGCCGAAAACGGGTCGTGATGTACGGAGGTGGGTGAGGAAGTGCTTCACGTGCGCGCACATCAACCGGCAGCGCAAGACGGTTCCTCCGTTGAAGCGCATCTTGAGCCAACATCCGTACGAGCTTGTCGGTATCGACGTGTCCTCGTTGGGTCAGACGTCATCCGATCATCAATACGTTGTAACCGTGATTGACCATCATCTAATGTTCTGCGCAGCTTACCCCGTAGCTGATAAGACCGCAAAGGCAATCGCTAAAGTGTTCTGGGAAAACTGGTGCCTGCGTGAATGTCGCATGCCGGAAAGTCTTCTGTCAGATCGAGGAGGTGAGTTCTTGAATGAAATCACCGAAGAAATTCGCGCTCTGACTGGTATCGACCAGAAGTTCACCGTTGGTCATAATCCTCGCGATAATGGCGTGTATGACGTATGAGTGTATGAACGAGCTCTGAAAGGTCTGCTGATGAAGATGTCGGATGGCGTGTCCGAGTGAGACCAGCGTCTTCCTTATGCCATGTTTTTCTACAACAGTAGTTCAGCATAAGGCAACCGGTGAAAGTCCGTTCTTTCTGTTGCACGGTGCTGATGCAAATTTTTCTGTATGCGAGTGCCGTCTATCGTTGTTCCACCTTACACGGTTGATGTCGACACGTACAAGATGGAGCTCGGTCGGGGAATGAAGGCTTTGCATGAAGCAGCTGCTGAGCACATTGGTGAGCAAGCCGAGGCCATGAAGAAGTACTATGATCGAGGGCATCAGGTCGAGAAAACTCAGGTTTTCCAGCTCTTTGACCGAGTGTACGTGTTCAATCAGAACGTAGCAGTGGACCGTACTAGTACTAAGTTGACCCCTCAGTGGGAAGGACCGTTCAGGATTGTGGAAATGTCCGAGAACAGCGCAACTGTTAGGTTCTTGGGTCCTCAGAAGCTTGAGAAGCGAGTGCAACTGGACTTCTTGAAGAAGGCCCTGCAGAGGTTGAGAACGATGAGTTCTACCTGTTCAAGCCAGAGAAGAAGCGTGGTATGCCTAAGGCGAAAAAGCCACAAGTGTCGAACCAAGTGTTCTGTGTCTACTGCGATAAAGCGGGACATGCTGAGTATAACTGTGGCTCTAAGCGGTCGCCGGTTTGTGAAAGGAAGAGCAACCGGTTGACAAAGGCCGTGCGTTTCGACAACTAAGTGTAGGGCACACAGGTGCAGTTTCTAGTTGTTTGTTTGTTGCGCCAAGCAGTACAATATTCTTAGTTAGATGTAACTGGTTTTGTGACTATTATTTGTCATTGGACTTATTTCTTGGGTTTTGTTACGAGATCGGAGGCAGTGCGCTGGACTTCATGGTCGGATGTGGATGCCACGTCCAGATGTCGCTTGCACTTCTGCCTGTCACGCAGCCGGTCGGAGCAAGTCTGTAGTCAGCGAAGAACCCGTACGAGCTCGCGCAATGTGCACACGTCGCCGAGTTAGTGAGCATCAGCGCTGACGACCAGGAGCAGTTCTTTCTGAAGCAGTCAGACGCTCTCTTGAAGCGCGGAATGCCGAACCTACTGAAGGCCGTCTCATGCAGACATTCGCTCGTCTGGCGTACATTTGCGGCGCCGTCCGGAACGTGTTCCATTCGACGTTCCACGTCCAGTTCAAGTGCGACAACAGCTTCATCTCAACAAGAACGAGGCGGCAAAGAAGATCCGCGTTGCGGAGAAAGTCCGTGCCATGCTGGACGATCACAAGGACGTCAAGACGGACGAGACCATCGCCGTCGGAGGGACCAACGCCATCCAGTTTGCTGATGTGCTGGGAGTGATAGCTGAGCGGGCTAACACCCTTGTTGAGGTACGATTAGCAGTTCTGCTGGCCTAATTAGTGAATAAGAAGAGAATCGCTAGTTTGAGCATAGAAGTCTGTCGCTGTGACTAAAATGACTTGGTGCTTTAGTTTCCCCAGTTTCTGGAGAGGTCGCACTTCGCATCGACGGTGAAGCGTGTATTCATCTGGGCCGACCATACGGAGCCGTTCGTGGCATCGAGCTACGTCGCGAGCCTCAAGGAAGCCGTGTGTGCCGCTGCTAAGTGGAAGCACGTCATCTTCGTCGTGTTGCCGATGCCGTACGCTTCGGGTGACCCCCACCGGTACGAGTCCTTCATGAAAGAGTTCAACACCGACCCGCCTAGGCTGAAAAACGTGGTCAGTAAACTAGTCTTAAATCTGTTTACCTTTGAGGCGTTGCCAGCCTTAGCAAGTGTACTGACATTCCGATTCCTTGCTCTGGCTCGACGACAAATGGATCGTCAAGGGCTACCCGTTCTCGCGTTCACTCGGTGCGAACGAGATCATCGTCGATGGGAACGCCATCTACCCGGAAGGAAACGTCTCCAGGAAGGGAGCGGACGCAGCCATCAAGTTCATCAAGAGCCTTTGCAGCTGGCTCATCATCGAAGCAACCGGTCAAGGACCGACTCCAAGCTCGTCGTCGTCAGTAACTCGTAAGGAGTCACGCATGCGACCATTTGAGTAACCAGTGCGTTTAGAGCCCGTCGGACCTCTTCACCAGGTTCGCGGAGGCAAAGCCGAGAAGAAGCAGAAGCCTGCCCGGGACGTGCCGTCTCGTGGAGGAAGGGGTGGTGGCCAAGCCCATGGCAACTACTGCGGCTACAACAAGCCCGAGAAGCATCGAGGACGAGGACAGCCTTAATCGAGGATCTGTGCCACTCATTTGTTCCTCTAATTGTTGTTAAACTGTTGCTCTTGTCTCTCTGACTTCGTGACACTTGCTGGATGCTAAGAGTGACTGGCAGAATCGCCGTTGACTAGCCCGGACATTGGTGCGTGGTGCTACGTCTTCGGGTCGAGGACTCTCGCCGGGCGGGAGAAACGGCGGATCACAACCGGTTGATCCGTTGAGGAGAAATGTTCTTCATAAGTTTTACCGGCGCTGCGTGCGCAGAACGCCAAGCGCACTTGAATCCGCGCTGGTCTCCATAGCAACCACCGTAATTCCTCCGAGAATATTTCGCTTGTTGACGCGTCGGTTTTCGAATCTGGCCTAGCCAGAAGTGGATTATGCTCAAGTCACGTCAAGACGCTGTTCACCCGGTCTCTGTGTGAGACGATTAAGCGGTACTTCGCTGTCACCCGGTTCTGTGTGAGCCGCTAGCGTCGTAATTCGCCTTGCATTCGGTGTACACTGCTTCCCGTCGTATTAGTCTGCCATTGTAAGTTTGTTTTAGTGCTTTTCTCTTTGCAGTTGCCCGTTCAATAACTTGTGCACGTGCAGAGTTAGCTGTGTTAGAGGTCTTACTGGTGCTCTTGGGTAACCTAGGACCATTAGAGGGCTTGTAACTTCGCCTACAGGCCCACGATTCCCGCAGCTGGCTCATATGAAACGCGATGAGACAGCTATATAATTATAAACAGAGCTGTTTGACCTGATCATGCGCATGTCGCTTGTGAAATTGTCAAATACTTGCTAAACCTGTTTCCGAGAGACGCAAACAAATATAGTTTTACTTTCGGTAGCACTATGTCGGGAACTGGAATTATGAAACCACGTAGTATTTTCGTGAAACCGGCATTTCCTCCGGCGCAATCAGATTCGAATTTAAGGCCATCAATGCAAACTAACGGAACGATGCATTAGCCGTCAGGCTCGTGCGTCCGACCTGAGGAGCAGTAAGAGGTCTCTATTCCGCCGTAAGAAATGAACGCTAAATTACTCAAGCAGTTAGTAATGCATTTTACCCAAACCTTTGGATGAAACTGCATTCCTTCGGTAAATACATCGTTGCCATGCTCGGGTACCCCGTCCGTCGTACGGTTGGTCAAAAAACGGCTTGAAGACGTCGTCCAGTCCTTGTTCGCTTGAGACTATCTCGAGCGGAAAACGCCAAAGGTACATGGTACCTTTCGTGCTGATCTGCAACAGCTGCCGAACCGTAAGTCGTGCAAACTGGAACTTGCAACAATGAGTGAACAATGAAGACCAGACGCAAACAACAACGAAAAGCCGGACATAAAAACTATGCATGTGCACACTACCTGAAGTAGGGATGTACCAAAATCAAATCGCCGATAAGTTCTACGTTTTGAACAAAGAACCTATTTGGGCGAACGCCAAACCAGGACGGGGGTCGAAACTTCGGACCCCGATCCCCGACGTCAGGCCCATGCCCCGGGCCCCGCCGTCAGATCACGGCCCGGCCCGGGGCCGGTCCCGAGCCCCGGTTGCTATTTAACCTATCATTTCGGGGTGCGTACATGCGGAAAACATCGTTTTAATACTTCCGATGCGAAACTCGGCAGTGTAGGAGACATCGCCATGATTAACTAGCGGTTGACGGGATATCGTAGGAGGCACTACAGTCGTGGTAGTACTAGTAGTAGTAGTCGTTGAAGTGGAAGCATAGGACGTATTCCCGAGCTTGAGTAGCATCAAGCAGACGCAGACCCGCCGTGGTCTTGACAGTGAAAGGGGCACTGCCATGAAACTCACACCAGCATAAAAGGGAGACGCTGATATCGATTTCATTGTATATCTTGATCATGGGAAGGAGGTGTGGCGAGAGGCGGCTTAATGTATCAAGACGTATTGAGCCAGATAAGGGGCTCGTGACGTGGCGGCCGTGTCCATAATTCCGTTGGGAAAAAAACGGGTTTGAAGCAACGTCTCGTCACCGTTTGAAGTCTATCAATGTTCAGCAAAGCACGTGGTAATTGTGAGTCCCGCGAATGCGGAACCAATGCATAACTCCTGTCATTAACTGAGGATACGCCAATGTTCGATGCAAAATGTTTGTTAACCCGCCGTGAACAATGACTGGGAGGTACCCTTCGCCAGAACACTTTAGGGTCCTCCCTTTTGTTCACCGTGAGGCAGCGCAAACAAATATGAAACAATTAGTCACAACGAAGTATGATTTCTGCTGTAAGTCCTTATGTACATATTGTCCTGATGTATGTACTCAACCCCATAATTCATTAGAAGGATATTAGAAATTATGCCTTTCAAAGGACGTCTTGTGCGCCCATCCGAGCCGATTTTATGGCTCGGCTCGACTGGGCATAGGTACGAAATGGCCGCATTTTCCGATGGCTCAGTGGTCGAACTTTTCCGTCAACGTGAATACAAGAAACGTGTGCTTGTCTTCCTGAGCCGTGGGCCTGTCGTCAGATTTCCAACAGCGAAACATAGGATCCATATTTTGCCGGTGTGAACAACATCAGCCGCACATTCTATTTAAAGAACCGCATGTTTTACGGCAACCGAGGTCATAACGTCCTGTGCACCTGGCGTTTAACTGTGTGAACGCACCCGCTACTCGACTCGGCACTTCCGCTCGTCTTTAAAGGCTCTTGTGGCGTGTTTCTACGCTATGACCTTTGTTGCAACCAGGTGCAAATTGGACAGAGCGCATTATGAGGTAGTGCATACGGAAATGCAATTACGCATATGGAATTCGTGGAATGGATTTACACCTGGCAGCAGCATGAATGTTTGTATCGGAATGGCTGGGCTACTCGTTTCGCAGAATGCAGAGTAAGATGTACCTGGCGTGCCTTCAAGCCTTGTCCTGTTTTCTGTACGCATAAACCTTTTTGACACTGCCGTGCGATTGGACTCGTTTGGCGAAAGTTCGTCCCAATTTTATGAAAACAAAATGTTAATAACAGAACCGCCGTAGCAGTCCAGTGAAACTGGGCGACAGGACTGGGAATTAGTGTCGGTATCGGTGCTTTTTTGAGGTATCGGTATCGGTATCGGTCGAAAAACCGATACTTAGAGCCAGCGCCGCCCGGCGCCACCCAAGCACTTTGTTACTACAACTTGCAAATTTTGACTAAAATTCGCTCTTTCTCATAAACGTTCTCACGCAGTTTATACTCTTGGCGCATGGCAAGCATTTTCTACCCATAGCTTTGCTTGGGGGGAGCTTCCAGAAAACACGTCATCATGATTTAGCGCTTTTTGGACCTCCTCCATCCCTTCCAGCCTGCCAGCATTAGCCAGCTTAGCATGCCCCCCCCCTGCCCCTTTCAGCCTGACGTCAAAACTCAAATAGCCAAGCTCCAAGTTTTCTAGTGGGAACCTCCCAAGATGAGCCAAGATTCGAAGAAGGAGGGGAGACACTCGCAACACCAACGAAATTTTAAGTGAAAAGTGGTGAAAATTTAATTAGGCGGCGCCTAGCGGCGGTAAAAAACACAGCTTTAAATACACGCCGATGCTCGGTATGACCCCCCCCCCCTACCATAGTTCGGACTCCGATTTTAGGGTTCTCTATATGCACAGGGCTGTTAACGGTTCCAGCTAAATGCGGAACCGGACCGACCTGGCCGGTTCCGATTTCATCGGAACCGGCCCGGTGGCGGTCCCGACCATGGTGGAACCGACCGGTTCTAACGAAACGTCAGATAGAATCGACCCGACCCGCCCGCCGATTCTAACCGGTTCCTGCCGAAAAACGGGCACACGCTTTTTAAGCCCAAAATCAGATACAAGCTTGAAACGAATGTGAAATTAGGCTTCTTCCGGATGGTCACCAGTGCACGGAGTCACGAAATTGAGCTGGGAGAAGCCATTCTGCGGTTCTACCGGTTCTACCGGTTCCGCCCCTACACCCCATCGGTTCGAACCGATCCGAACCGGAGCCGGTTCGGTTCCCGTTTTTAGAACCGCGAACCGCTTCGGGCCGGTTCGAACCGTTAACAGCCCTGTATATGCAAGAATCAGAAAGACTACCGTATTTTCTTTAATAAATCCCCCGGGGGTTTATTTTTCGCTCACTCAATTTTGAAATTCTCAAAATTTTAAATGCTCATAGCTCTTTTGTTTATTGCCCATATGTGTCATCCTTAGCCGTAAATTCTTGCTTCACCGCTATCTGCTCATAAATGGTCTTAGATTGGGCGCAAACGTACCACCCATGGCAGCTATAAATTTTGGGGGAGGGGGTCTATTAGAGGGGGAGGTCTTATAGAGGGAGGGGATTTATTAGAGAAAATACGGTAAATAGAGCTCGGCGAGCTTTGCCTTCGTGCGTACTTTGCTGCATTTAATTGCAGAAGTCAACCACGATTTTTTATTTTGACCCGACGTATTTGCTGGACGCTCCCTTCTTTCAAAACATCGGTAGCGGTCTTCCGATACTATCACGTCATTTCCAAGGTATCGGTAACGGTTAGTTTGCTGACTATCGGTATCGGTTTATGTTTCAAGCTCCCTCGGCCCTGCTGGGGGTAGCGTGCATGATTAAACTCCTGCATTTCTAAGACTGTCACCATGCGCGAAATCACTGCTTCTCCGCCGTTGCGTATCGCCGGAGCTTCTTCGTACGCCGTTCTGAGCGTCCTTTCGTTATCACTTAACGCCGTACTAGTAACCATCTTCGTAAAGGTAGAGCGACGACTTAGAACCAAGCGTGATCTTGCAAGGTTAAGCACCGCAAGGACTATTTAAAGACCAGCTTCTACTTACTTACCTGGCAGCTTATTGCGGGCGACGTTCTCACGCAAGCGATTCAGCTAATAGTGGCTGTACCCATTACGTATACAGCCCTACCGGTACGTGCCACCTTTTGAGCCCTCAAACACACACAGAAAGCAAATCGTCAGCAAAAAATGGAAGGCGACGCTAACATTTGTGCTATTCAGCTCTACGGAGGAGGGTTGTTGTTGCATATACTCGCAGGCATCGACACCATCGCATACGCCGCGACCCTCATTTTCTCGATTTTGATGACGTTCAGCAGAGCGGCCATATTTCTTCTTCCAAAGGTGTACATCAACCTTTTCGAGGTCAACATCTACAGGTACGCTTCCAAAACTTAGCGGCAGCACGTTATTCAGGGACGTAGATAACACGGTCCGCCGCCATGCCGTAGCGACAGCCCCCCGAGCTGCTAAGGTGCGCCAAAATCGTTAAACCCTAAAGCGCTGGTCCTTGTTCCTCCTACCCAAGAAAAGTATTCGCTATCGTTTCCAGTTTGGTATCCTTCGTCAACATCTGACAAGTTGAGCAAAAATGGAAATTTCCAGCCGGATCAGTCTGGTAGGAAAAAGTTACGCCCGGGCAAAAAGCCAACACGTGCTTTCTGCTTCCATGCTATCGCGAGCCCGCTATCGCATGCTCCTATAGCGGGTAAGAAGGAGAATTTATATCAGGGCTCCTCGCTAGGGGTTTTCCTTCACACGGAAAATCCGAAAATAACGTTTGTTTTTGCATTAGGGGCCGTCCAGGAAATATGTAATCATTACATCGCCTTTTTT
>JNEY01000059.1:319946-330448 GCA_020875895.1 Aphelenchus avenae
AATTTTAATGACATAATTGCACTTAATTAGCATGATTAAACGGGTTTTGGTCGGTTATGGGGGGAGCAAAGAACCAATTTTAGTCCTTTAGCACCGTTTTTTTTCGGTTCCTCGGGCCAACGGGCCTAAAAACACGGGAGGGCGGGCCGGCCCGCTTCGCAAAAAGAGCCCCGGATACTGCCCTACTCGACCAGGCCCGATTGGCCGTGGTTAATGGCCATGTAGCCGCGTTTATAAATAAACTTATGCGAATTGTAGGTGCTTTAACTCAATTGGAATGAGAATGCGAACGATCTCGATTACCAGGCTTTACGCTCCTTTTGATGGATTTTGATTTGACTTTTGCATGATTCATCCACATACACCGGCCCTTAAACGGGGGGGGGGGGTAGGCCCGGTCCGGGCCCGTCTGACTTCCGAAAAAGGCTCTGGCCCGCAGGGCCTACGACCCCTTTTGGCCATGGTTAGTGGACATGTCCTTCTTCTGTTGAAACCGCTAGATGGCCTACCCGAGTTGAAATGGAACTCCATCGAATTCGCTCCAGTTGGAATAGTCAAAGTCACTTCCAAGTCACCGCTAGCGTCGCCTACTTCACGCCCGGCTGAAGACGCTCTTACCAACCAGTACGAGCAGAAGCTGACTTGCGTGCTCGAGCAGCTGACGAAGCTCAAACGTGACGAAGTAGTGATCCACGTCGCCGCCTCGGACACGTCGTCGCAGCTCGAAAAGCTCCGCCAGCTAGCGGAAATAGTCTACACTGTACTCGAGGACGTTACCAACCTCGTTGGAGATGCGCACTGAGCCGAGAGTGCATGGCTCAGGCACCTAGACGATTTGGCAGATGGTCACCGTGCCGCTTCGACAACTGCCCGTCGACAATACGACCGCTTTTGCAAAGAGCATGGTCTTTACGCCTACATTCGACGCACGGACGGAATGCTCGCCATGCTCGGCAAGGCGACGGAGGCAATCGACGAACACGAGAGTAGGCTAAAGGCTCTTCCACGACACCAGAAGAACGCTGCTTTTACCATCTACGAAAAAATGCCACCTGTAAAGCTGTACAGGCCACCCGGAACTCCGGGTGGTTCTACGCTTCCAGGTTGCCAGTCGGACAAAGAAGAGCATGGAACTCCATGTAATCCGAAATCCAACCTGACGCCGCACTCGGGCTCCGTATTGACGGCAACGCCTTCTTTCCAACAAGCCGAGACGGATCCAGCCAACAACTATCAACAACAGCTGACGCGTCTCCTTTCCATCCTAGCTGAGCGCAAGCGGGACGTCTTAATCGACATCCCTGCTGCCCCGTACGCGAGGCAGTATCTACAGATCCGATCTCAGGTCGGTGTCAGCAATACTGCCCACGAGGAAGCCCTACAACTGCTGAACGAGGTACTCGCCGCCAGGGACGCATGGGTCACACACATCGACGCCCTGGAAGAACGTGATTGTGCCACCGGCGCAGACGCCCGTCGTAGCTTCGACCTCTTCTCGACAGAGTACGGCCTTGCAGATAACGTTGAACGTGCTGAGCAGCTGGAAGCCATGCTCCGCGGCGTCTCCGAGGAAGTTTGTAAGCACTGGAAGCGCATCAAGGCCTTTCCTGGAATTCTCGAGTGCTTGTGCCGAGGAACGCCTCTTCCTGACGACCTGCTCGAACCATTTACCATCGTCGGCAAAATGCCACCTGTCAAGCTCTGTAAGCTGCCTGGAACTCCGGGTGGCTCGAAGTTTGCAGTTTTTCGGTCGTACAAGGAAGGACATGGAACTCCATGTCATCCGAAATCCGACCCGATGCCTGGTTCGGGCTCCGTACTGACGACAACACCGACGCCAGGTTCGGAATTCGTATCCACGCGACGTCCCGAGCGACAACAGCCGTTAGCGCCAAAGCCGCTTCAAGCAGCCTCACAAGCAAAGCCGCGTCCGTACTGCGTCTTCTGCCGCTGCCACGACCACTGGTCTTCCGACTGCCCGACGAACGACTTCCACGTCCGCTGGGCATTCGTCAACGAGGCCAAGCTGTGCCAGCAGTGCTTGCGGGCAGACCACCGTCTCGCCGACTGTGAGCACGCCAACCGTCGATGCAAACACTGCGCAGCACGTCACAACGCCGCTCAGTGCCCAAAGGCCTACGGACCAGCCTTCCAGCCGGCCACTCCTCAGTCTGACCCGGTCACCGGACACTCTTCGGTGGCCACTGCCGCTGGAGACCGCAGTCCGCCAGGTCAGACTGCTGCACCTTCGGAACTGCATCGTCACCACCGAGACGACCGCTTCACCACAACAAATCCACTAGACACTAAGCCGCGGTCGTCACCCACCGCGCAACCATCCGAAGTGCCACCTAGGGCTGCCGCCGTGGAACCTCACACCTCACACCACCTTGCTGACGCCATAACGTCGTTCTTCCAGCGGAACTCCGCTGGAAGTGACGTCGTCGTTGGCTTCTACGGCCGCACTCAGGATAACGCTGGACGCACGTTCTACCGGATTCTCAAGCCACTGGCACCGTCATTCCCGCCTAGCCCTGCGAATGACCTTAACGATCATCTACAGGTCGATCACGTCATCATGCTCCAGACTACTGCGCACGTCTTGCCTCGGGACTCGCTTCTTTCTTCAAGCGCCTTCCAGGACGCGGACAGTCTCCACTCGACTTGACGGTCCATCCCTGCCGCGTTGAGCTCCTCCCACAGTGTCACACCGACAGCTCAAGGAGTAGTAGCCACCGTACTCTCGGATGTGGCACCTCGTCATGTAGCGACTGTCGTGCCCGAACTGGCAACTGCCACGAAGACTTCGCCGCTCCCTCGTCACGACGCCTTGAGTCCGACCCTACGGATTCGGCGCAGACCGAGGTCGAACCGGAGATCTCAGGCACAACCAGTCGACAACCTCGCCGACATCGACGGCCTCGAAGAAAGCAGTGCAGCCAACCCCAAAGCACCTCGCAAACGCAGTCTATAGTGCTCGTGACAACGGAATCGCCTGCCGCGCTGATTGTCACTGCCAGCTCGAAGGATCCTACTCGCATGTCACTCGCCGACTCAGAGACAAGCGGAACCTCCGCTTGTTCCTACTGAGCGCGGTAACAACCCAAGCGTCCAGCCTTCGTCACCAACGACTTCCACTCCTCCCACCTCTGGCAGGCAACTGCCCTTGAAGAGGGTCAGGACGTGGACCGTGAGCAGCCGGAAGAAGCCACTTCCTGAGCTCGCGCCATCGACTACAACCATCACTACGCATCCATCTACCGAGGCCCATCAGTCGCCTGACCGGATTGAGAGAACAATGGCGCCAGGAAGTCATGCTTCAGGCAACTGCCAGGAGCATCTTCTTGGGTACGCCAAGGCACACGCCCGTTCTCCACATTCCGCGTCAACGACACCCATCATCGTGCTCTTCGACTCGAGCGTGAACCACACCAGCTGCAGCGCCATGCTCGCGCGAAACCTACGGCTTCCACTGTCGAGCTGTGCCACGGACACAGGCGGCAGTCCTTCGACCCTGCCGTTCATCACTACGCAGATCACCGTCCTGCTCGACGGGACGACTGGCCCTGGCGTAACCATCCCGGTCACACTCGCTATGATGTCCGTCCGCACAGTCCCTACGGTGCTCGTGCCCGAGGGTAACCTTTTGCAACTGCAGAATGTCAGCCCGCATGCGACGCCGATTCGGGTCCTGCCACACATCGTTATTGGATGCAAATCGCAACACCTCTTTCCTGCGCTCGTTTCCGATAACACATCGAAGACGCGAAATCGATCCTCTGCCACCGCAAGCGCAACACAGTCAACAGTGCAACCGCTGCCTGGCCTAAACGGAACTCCGTCGAAGCCAGAAGTCGGACGCACCGCAGCGAGCAGTGCAGCTTCTGCAGCGCACCCGCAGTCTGGCCTACGCGGAACTCCGCTTAACACCGACGCAGGTAGCGCTGCCGCCGCAGAGTGGCCGACGCCAACCGCTCCAAAAGCAGACACGTCACCATCTCCTGCCCGGTCTTCGTTCGCGCCCGGAGGGCCATCGACACTGAACGAGAGGTCGACGGGCAAAATGCAGCAATCCTTCGGGACTCCGAAAGAAGCATGCAGACTCTTCTTCCCCGCACACATCCGACAAGTACATTCTGCAGATGAAGTCGGTGAAGGACAAGCATATACATCAACGCCACGAGTCCGCTGCCTCGACGCCGCTGAATGTCACTCGGGTAACCGCGGAACTCCGTGCCGACCCCGAGGACGAGCAGCTCGCCATCGATATGGAGCGGACCACTGACACCGACCAGAACGCTCAGTATTCTTCACCGGTTCATTCGTCACGACTACCAACCGGACAAGAGGCCGGGACTTCGGACGCAACGGCTACGTCTAGCCAGCCGAGTGCTGCGGCAACTGCCGCAGCAGCTCCTGACACTGCTCCGGCAACACCGGAACCCGCAGCACACGAAGCCGCTGCAGCCCCAGTCCCAAAGCTTCTCTGCAAACTGCGAAGCGTGCACGACGAAGGGACCATCCGCGACATTCGGCTACGCGTCTCCATGGTCCAACGACACCGCCACCAGCAGTGGACCACCCCGCAAGAGGCTTGCAAGCCCAAGAAGTCGGAACTCCGACGGATTGAGTTTGACGAGCACCGGATCTCCCAGCACCGTCAGATCGTACTCGTCGACACCTGGGGAGACAACTTCCTGACGGACCTGCGTCCCGATGTGCACGTCCGGCTACTGCCCGGACTGGCCACCGAGGCGGTGGACCTCGCCAGGAACTACAACCTCGGCCATGCCGTCGAACGGACCTACATCTTCTGGGGACGCGACGAGCTCCTCCACGGACCTGGACACTTCACCGACCATCTGCGAACTCTGGGCCATCACTTCGCTCATGAGTTCCCCTACGTTCGGTGCTTTCTCATCCTGCCGCCGTACGTGCAGCGCAAGCACGCCAGCTACCGCGACGGGATCCAGAACGTGCTTCGAGCTCAAGAAGGAAGCTTCGCCAACGTCACGCTCGTATGGTTCCCGCTCGACACGCAGCTCACGGACTTCTTCGAGACTGCTCGCCGAGAGAACCGCCAGAAAGCCTGGGCAAGTGCTCTCCAAAACCCGGACGGAACTCCGCCCGGAGGAGGCAACCAGGTCCGCAAGGCATTCTGGGAGCAACGCTACGCTGTCACGCTCTGGCCCAGCGCCGACCACGACAAGGACAAGGACCGCGAGCAGCAGGCTGCCAACCTCGAGACTGTCGAGGACCGCGAAAAGCAGCCGCAGCAGAGCAACCTACCGAACAATGGACTACCACCGAACGCTGAGGACGATTCCTCAGCCTCGGACCACGAGCCCTCGCAGCAGGATACAGCCGACGCCGAAGGAACTCCTTCGGTGGCTGATATCCCGCTCAAAGTTCAACTGGAGCCGCTGCGAACTCGTCGCTCTGCCGCCATATCGAGCGGAGTCGAGATCATCGAGAGAGATGAATCACCTGGCTTCCTCTCGAGCTTCTCCAACTCGCCAGCTCCTGGATCTACAGCCGACGTGCTGCCCATCTTCCAGCACTCGCTTAACATCCAGGCCATCCAACCCGCCATGCAGCCGCTGATCAACCAGCAAACTCTGGCTGTGTTGTATCCTCATGCTGGCCAGGAACTCCTGACCAAGATGTGGATTGACTACCAGAAGTTGAAGCTGTACTTCTACGCCGAACCGCCAACTGCTGCGGAAGCTGCGGGAACGGCAACTGCCGTTCCTCAGCCTAAGCCCAGCGAGGTGACACGCCACGAGCACCTCCAGCAGCTGCTCGACCAGCAAGAGTCCCGACCTCAGCCGGACTCCTCTTCGCCGCAGTGCGAACGCCTGCCAGAGGGATACGACCCGCTAGCTGACGACCCCGACTTCCCGACCGAGGACGCCGAGGATCTGCACATCGACGAGACCATCCTCGACGAAGAGGAAGGCGCTACTGCTCCGAGGGCTGAAGGGAACTCTCCTCAGCCCATGGACGAGCAGGGCGTCTCGACGACTGAGGCTCGGAACTCCGAGACTCCATTGATTGCTGACGAGACGACCGATCCGACCACCGAGGTGAACCCGATCCCTGGACACCCTCCAGTGGCAACTGCCGCTGGAGGCCGCCGTCCGTCGGGGCAGCCTATCGACAACACTCGAGACTCGGACCAAGGACACTCCTCTGGGGCAACTGCCGCAGGGGACCGCAGTCCTCCGAGCACGTCCGACACCATCCGGCCAGGAACACACCGACCGAGCAACGACAAGGGACGCCCCGTGCCAGCTCGCGAAGACCATCCGCTCCACACGCCGACATCCCGCAGTGGTTCGGAGAAGCACGCCGAGGACAGGACTGGTAGCCGCCGACGCTCGCCGACGACACCTTTGCCACCTCTTGTGCCTTCCTATTTACCTTTATTTCTTGTTCGTTCTATATTTCCCCACTTGCCATTCTTCCCCATTGTTTATTGTTTATAGTTTACCGTTGTTACCGGTTCCAAGTTACTTGTTTAGCCCTTTGCTTCCCTGTATTCTCATCTAAATTATCTACACTTACAACCTCAACTAACTCCTTAACACGTGTACCCTTACAAGCCTTATTCCACTTCTCCTCCTGAGTGACTCGGCACACCGCCACAGTCTCACCCCCTCTAAACCTTCGCATTCTCACGAGGTACGAGCAGGGGACCTGGAACTCCGGGTCCCTCATCTTCATCGCTCCCACGATCAGGGGTCGGCGCTCCTACAGTGCTGAGCCGGGAGGTGCCGGAACGGGTGAGGACAGGCCTGCATAAGGTGCTTGTAGGTCCTAGCTCGACGGCCCGCCAACTGGGAATTTCCGTGGTGAAGCCTATGACCGTATGAGAGGCGGAGCGGACTTTCCTAAGGCATGCACATGCGACGTAGGCGTCTTCTTCTTGTCGTCGGGAGTGTCGTGAACCGAATTGGGTTCACGAGCAGAACTTCATTGTTCTACGCGCTCGTTTAAACTCGCGCCCGTTTCTGGCGCGACGCCTCCGTGATGTGCATTTAATCCATTCCCCTTTGTGTGCGCTTGCGTACGCGGCGGTGCAAGCGGGCGGCTCCGGAACTCCGGTGCAGTGAGGAACCCCCTTTCTCCATCTTTGGCTTGTGTCATTTGTGTATTTCACAATCGTGTATTTCGGGTTCCACATGTATTATTGTCACATGATTTATCATGGTTTAAATACCCAAATTTGAGTTGCATAAAGCAGTAATCCAGCAGTCCATCGGACCCACCAGCACGCCCAAAGGAGCAATCCTAAGGGCCATGCTAGCAGCCGACCTCCGAACCATTGTGTCGCCGGAGGCTCGCCAACCTGTTCGCGACAGTAGTCAAAGCGTTTTCGAAGGTTATAAATTTGCCCCACCCCTAAAATTTTGGGTAACTTTTCCCCCACCTCTAAAATTCTTCCCCCCCCCTATAACATACTAGATCCAGAGGATTCAAGAACGACGACTTTACGATCCGAAATGGGACGTCATTAAGCTCCATCATTTTTTTTTTGTTGGACAGAGCTGCCATTCTGAGAGCCATTCATGGTCATCGGGGTCGACAATCAAGCCGCGAGTCAGCGAAAGTCAAGGCATGGGTAACGACATCAGTACGGTTCGCTTCGCCACCGAACAGAGATCGTGTTCAGACGTCTGCATTGAAATGCGTCTTCTGTCCGTCCACGTACAATGGGATCCAGGTGTCCCAAGTACCTGACACTAGGCCAGAGGTACCAGCGCATTCTGAAGTTGAGAGGTGCTACCAGTGTCACAACGAACACGACGCCGATTCCTGCCGCAACCCGTCAGCAAGGGACTGTCGACTCTGCAACGAGAAGCACCACATCTGCTTCTGCCCGGCACGATACGTGAGCGAGAGAAAGGCCAGTAAAACTCACTTCTCGACAAACAATGAGCAGTACGAGGATTACGAGAAGCCTAAATCCGACACCGAAGTATCAAATCAGGCCAGTAGCGGTGCAAATGACTTCGACGAACCTGTAAGCGACTGAGAGCCATGGAACGCATGCCATCCTTAGCAACAAGGATAATGTCACGCGCAAGACGACTCTCTTGGAATGTGTTGAAGTGACCGTAGGTCACCCCACATTCAAGAGCCGACAATGCAAGACGGTTCTGGTCTTCGACAGCTGCTCGACGCAAACTTTCATCAAGAAGTCCTTGTTCGAGAAACTCGGGCCCCCGCAACTGAATCCAACAAAGCTCTCCATCGGCACGTTCATGGCTGCAGACGACGTAAACGTCGACACATTTTTTACACAACTGCGCGTTCGGAAGAACAACGAAGTGCATCAAAATCAGAGCACCTGTGATATAAAGACTCTGCGGCAAAGTTCAAAGCGACCTCACCGAGCAAAGAGGAAGAAGCAGAAGCCAGAGAGGGATCGTGCGCTTTACGCCCTTCCACCGAGACTCCAGAGATACCCGTCGAAAGTGACTTGCGCACGCTCTTCAACGTTGTAGAAGAACACGAGCCTCTGCCAAGCGGCTTCGTGCTCGCGCACTCAAATGTTGGCAGCATGATCGTCGGACGAGGGCTGGCACAGTCAGCATCGACCAGTTCTGAATTATCCGTCAAGGTATTCTTCTTCCGCGGGACACCCATTGAGCCTCGCAGAGAGGTTACACTCGACCAGTTATGCAGTGCAGGCGCTTCCGACGTGAACACGTCTGCAGTCATCGACGCACATGCCGTCCACGATGCACCGGTGTCTGCAATCCCATCGTCCGCAACGCCGACGTCGGCAATCACAATGTCTGCAACGCCGACGTCGGCAATCTCAAAGTCAGCAATGACGTCGGCTACAACCTCGACGTCTGCAATAGGCGAGGTCTCTAATGCCTACGCGTTCTGCAAAGATCTGTTAGGCCAGTTGCGCGAAGCCGCTCGTCACAAAGTCTCCCATGCCAATTGACCAGTCACAGCCAGATACGGATGACAAACTGGAGAACATTTTTCACCAATTGCACTCGCTCGAGCAATTAGGTGTCGAGTTACCCGACCACCTCAACGAAGAAGGCGCAGTCCACCAAAGGATTCGTGATAGCATCTGCTGGGTCGATGGCCGTTATGAAGTAGGATTGCCCTGGAGACCTGCAGACGGAAAAGCGCCAAGTAACAAGGAGCTTCCTGAAAACTTTGCGTACGCGTTCGCCTGTCTACAAGCACTCATTAAGACGCTCAGCAAATCTCCCGAACTCTCCCGAATACGACAAAGTCTTCAAGGAGTATTTGGCCGGTGGGATTATACCAGAATTCAACAAAGAGCGCCAATTACAGCGCATTACTTCAGTCACCACGCAGTCCTTAAGAAATTGTCGCTACGACGAAGACAAGGATAGCATACAACGGTAGTGCTAAGCCGAACAAGAGCAGCCCGTCCCTTAACGACATGCTCCATAAAGGACCGCTACTGCTCAACTCCATTACAGCAGTGTTGCTCAACTCCCGCTTGGCACCGTATGCGCTATCTGCGGACATCGCCAAAGCGTTCCTCCAGGTTGCGCTCCGAGAGGAGGACGACACGTTTGCCGCTTCTGTGGGTCAGAGACCTTACGAAGTCAGCAACTGGTAACAATCTAGTCATCTACTGCTTCAACCGTGTCATCTTTGGACTACGCCCGTCGTCAGCGCTAAATGGCGGTCACCATCGAGCATGACATGCGGACGCTGGACACAAAGCTGTCACGCAAAATACTAGCTAACTACTATGTCGACAATATTTACCTCACAGCTGACGACCTTGCAGAGGCCAGTGCGAAGTAACAATACTCTAAGGAGATATTCCCCACATGAACATGAACTTGCATGACTCGCCACGAACGACACCTCATTTAACGTGTCTTTGCCCAAGGGCGACCAGGCCAGAATTGAAGGATTCAAACAGCTCTGTATTCACTGGGACTTGGATTCAGATGAATAAGTTTTCGACTTCAAGGTAGGCTCAGTGGACGAAAACTGGTCGCCAAAGGTTCGTCGAGGACGCAAAAAGAACAGCACTACGACGAGCTTGGAGCTGTCATGCCACAGCACGCCTAACTCGGCTAGGATGTGTTTATATGCTTGTGAATCCAGAACTACTGTACTGGAGTCACAACTACGGTATCCCGCGGCTTGTGTATTCCCCCGCTTTGGCCGCCGCAGCGTTTACGCTACGGTGGTCCTGTTTCCCTTGTACTTCTTGTGCCGCGGCCCCCGAGCCAAGGCTATATAAGAGCGGGTTTTCTGGTTGAGAAGCCAGTCTTCCCGGATAAAGAGCTGTCTAATACTTGGCTCTCCGGAGGACTCCGGCCCAGCCGCTAAGGCAGAATAGGGTCAGCGCTCTGTAAGCCCGGACTACTGGGACTTGTATTCTTCTGCAAAGTTCAGCTACCATAGCCTCTGAGCAGATCCAGCAAGTGCTGGCTAGTAAAGGAACTGTTCCGGCCAAGGTCGCAGTGTATTCACTACTAAGC
>JNEY01000059.1:341455-355594 GCA_020875895.1 Aphelenchus avenae
ATGTTTTTGACGGTGTCGGACGGTGGCGGCGCCACCCCCCCCCCCTCCCCTCCCCCTCGCGGGCCGAAGGCCAGCTAGCTAGCCTAAAACTGTATGTAACCATGAGGTTCAGCAGCACTAAGCAGCCAAATACGAGGCAAAGACGACAAAAACATTTTTGTCGAATATAGGTAAGGGTCCCCCCTCGCCATGCGCACCCCCTGGCCGGACCCAAAATACGCCACTGATCCCAAACGCTTTGGCTAGGAAGCTAAGGGCGTCTGGGGCATTCGTCATAAAAAGCCGTCGGCGGCTGAGAAATCCGCCGAGGTAGGATAACTGGTGACTATCCAATTCAGTCGGTCCGCGGTCTTCCGGCCTTCTGGGAACGTGTGGCTCGAGTGAGCGGTCGATTGAAATAAACAGCGCTGCGTAAGACCACTCTGTGGAAAAACCTATCGCGCGACTAGTTTACTCCCTTGTCCATACCACTATCGCATACGCAGAGCTCGGACGCATTGAGCACCGACAACGCTTCCTTGACAATACTCTGGGAACCAACCGTGCGCAACGGTCCTCACATCGAGGCCGTGTAGCCAACGAATTACGAACCGAGCTTACTTTGCTTACGTTACCTCTCAAATGTCACATTCGTGAAATAAAACTGACACAATTCGGATGGGACATTTGAAGAGCGAGCTAAGCGTTCAGTTGCACGAACGGAGTTTTGATTATGGCAAAATCCTCTTTTAAAAACCAAACAAACTGTCGCAAACGTTCAGGTTCCGGCCATGTTGCAGCGATTCTGCCGCACCCACCCGGCCGGCTTATCGCTACCTCTGTGCGCAATAATCCCTCTTTTATTACGGCGCACGCCCAATTAGGCCGAGGCCATTTTACATCTCATGCACGATTAGTAACCAGCGAGTAAAATTCGTCTCTAACGAAGTCGTGCGCTGTTTATGTGTTAGCCATCTGGAAGTTTTCCGCTAATTGCGTGCACAGTACGGCTGTTGTGCATTTTTTTCGTCTGGCAAGAATTTGGTTTACCTCCCCCTTCCGGCAAAACAGCGATCCTACCCGAAAATTAACCGCGAATCTACCAGATCATTTTGTGGTCAGAAAAAAACCGGAAATTTCTGCAAAAATACCGTATGTCCTCTAACAACCCCCCTTCCGAATATACCCACCCCTTCTAACAGACCCCCGGTCTAACTTTTTCAGGCTGCCATAGGGAGCACTTGGACCTCCAATCTAAGGCCATATTGGGATAGATATCGAAAAAAACAAGTATTTTAAAGCACCTAGCGAGTTGCGCAAATGAAAAACAAAATGTTTAAAAAAATTTAAAATTTTAAGATTTTCCAAAATCGGGTGTCCGAAAAAATAACCCCCCCCCCCACCAGGGTCTATTAGAGGAAACTAGCCGCTTGGCGCGCTTCGCGCGCCGCGCGTCTAGGACATGTTCGATTTTAGTGCGGATCCACGCCTGACGCGTATTAATTATTTTTGGACATACGTAGACTCCTATAAAAGGCCACAATTTTTGGAGGGGGTTAGGTCCTTTTTAGGAGATCAAAAGGGGTTTCAGACCAAAATGAAGAGTGTTTCGTAACCGGCTCACCATGAGATTAATTTGAGATATGACTTAATGTTCCTGCTTGACCTTGACTAATCACCATTTTGGGGTCTTTCTCCTTTTCTGGGGATCAAAACCATCATGTCCCCGAAAAATCACCATGTTTGGACGGGGCTGGCCCGTTTTCAGTGGTCAAAAAGGGGTTTTGGACCAAAATGAAGTTTGTTTCGTAACCACCTCATCAAGGGCTTTCATTTGAGGTAAGACTCAACGCTCCATTCGCCATTTGGCGGGGGGGGGGGGGTCACCCCCTTTTTAGGGGGTCCAAGGGGGTTTCAGATCAAAGTGAAGAATGTTTCGTAATCTGCTCATCAAAGTCTCTCATCTGAGGTGTGACTCAATGACCATCATGACCTCGAAAAATCTCCATTTTGGGGGGGGGGGTCAACCATCTTTTTAGGGGTTCAAAAGGGGGTTTCAGACAAAAATGAAAAATGTTTCGTAATCTGCTCATCAAGGGCTTTCATTCGAGGTATGACTCAATGCTCCAGCGTGACCTCGAAAAAATCACCATTTTGGGGGGTTGACCCCTTTTTATGGGGTCAAAAGGGGGTTTCAGCCAAAACAAATATGATCTCGTTTTAATAACTTTTCAAGGGCTATCGCATGATACCAAACCCGAGGGGGTAGCTCAAAATTTTTTTCTTACGCACCCCCAGAGCCGTTTAGGGTTGTATAGATATGGTAGCACCGAATCGACCCCCAAAAACCTAATTTTCGGGTATTTTCGCACTGTATTGTCTCTGTATTGTATTGTCGCGGTATTGTCACTTGTTGTATTTGTCCTAAAGATTGGGTTCGGGCACGTTAATGATTTTAAGATCGTGAGAGCTTAAGCAGCCGCAGACTTTGATCTGCGTGCAATCACCGCTTAAGAGGGGTCTAGTAAATAAAACCTCTGTTTCAACTATAGTTAACTACCTCGTTTATGCTTTCGAAGCCAGCTATTTTAGAACACGATGAAAGCCCAGTTTGCTCTCGTCTTCCTTTGCCTCTCTGTGGGAGCAGTGAACGTACTTCGATGCCACCAGGGCCAGTGTAAAAGTTCCACGTCCATGGAAAACCTAACGCCACAAGACTGCATTGCCGGCTCGACAAGTTGCATTCTGACCTACAATGCGCAGGAGGATCTTGTCACTCGACGCTGTCAGATTGCTAACTGCTCGGTAGTTAACCGACCCAATCAGCGGGCGAACCTTCGGGGCCTGTAGCTCGAGCCATGTCCGTCCCCGGCCAGAGAAAATGGTCAAAATGTTTTAAAGTATAAAAGTGAAATGCAGACGTTTCCGCACAAGCCGAATATGTACGAACTTTTAGTGAACTTTTGATTTTGGATTTTTGGACCCGGACCCGAAGTTTGGGGCCCGGCTGCCAGCCCCAGCCTCCTGCCAGAGTTGTGGGTAACAGAAGAATCCGTACAAACTGTGCAAGTTCAGAGCGTTTCAAGTGAAGGCGTGTTCGCTTTGGTATTTCTAAAACCGGCCAGATTGGAACAAAAGCCGCGAACTGACAGTTTCCTCTCGCCGACTGTTTACCCGCTAGTCGCAACTACGAGACAGAGACGGCAAGGACGTAGCTAGGGACGACCAAGGCATAACAAATTTTCAACCTAATTTTACCCAGGAAGCTCAAAATTCTCTTTGGCGGCGCCTGCGGCGGGCCATCTTAGGCTAACACTCTTGATATTTCTCGCTCAAAACCATATAGACCTTAAATTTTCGATGGATTTTACGCCATTGAAGCCAGAAAACTTCCTTTAGCAGCGCCTTCGGCGTATAGAGCAAAAATCGGAGACTTCAAAAAACTACCAAAGGGGGGACCAAGGCATTTTCTCGGCGCCGGCCTTCGGCCGGTGCCGAAAAAATAGGTACGGTTCCCCCCTTGGGTGCCCCCCCTCCCGAGTGGTCCTAGCTACGGCCCTGGAGACGGCTAAGCTCTGGCTCCCCGCAATTACATATGCAAACATAGGACATTGACGAAGCCGAGCGCACATCTTCCGGATGCACAAAGGACGGCAATGTGTTTAAAAAGCTTGGCCTTCGGGGCGATCCAGGCGAGTACTGCTGCTGCTACGGTGACGGTTGCAACAAATACATGGGCTCCATTCGCGAACCGGGTAGGTCACGTGAGGCACTGTTATTCTCGCAACGAGATGATTAACATTGTCAAAAACTCTCGCGCTTCGACTGCGGCTTTTCCTCTCAAATCAATTTTGTCAGCATATGCTCTCCCGCTGTTCCGACTTACTGCATCCTTCAGAATACCCTTGCGTCTTCGCTTTTAATCTCTCGGCCGAAACTTTTATACCGAAAGCCGTAGGCTGTCCGAAATACGTCAAATCGTATGTCCATATTCGATGTCTTATCGTCTGACTTCGTCTTATCATACCCCAAAACCCTTTGCAAACCTTTACTAATTTCGATATGTGTGAAAAGCTCTCTTCTCATCGGCCCGTTTAGACGCAATCCCCAGGAAGAAGACCCTTGTTGCTAGTACGGCTCAACGGATCGAGGACTTCTATGACGACGACGCGACCTTGCAGGAGAAAGCTTTTATCCGAAAGGTACAGTTTGCTCACGCGTCGAACATCGACATTGTATAGACTGCTAAGCATATCTACGAACACTTCGCTAATCCACGGCCGTGACGAGCTGCTGCACTATCAAGTTTCGGCTAGCTGCACACGCTACATCCGCTCTCGATGTTACCTGAAGATACTTCCTTGTGCATGTTATAAAGCCTCTACAGAGAATACCTATGCCCGTACTGGACAACGTCTAACGAGGAGTCTCCTCTAGAGCTACACATACGCTTTCGGAGCGATTTAATAGCCCTCCTCTCGGGGCGATACTAAACAATAGGATTCTTGGGTGCTTTCATCGTGCGAATTGCGCCCGCATTGCTTCTACGTATTAAAAGTGCATTGACAATGCCTCTGACTGTAGGAAAACTATACAAAGCTTAACTCGTCCGTCAGGACGAGCTCATTGTCTTCTAGACGGCTGGACTATGCGACTTAGTGGAATGTGCGGTAAGCTCCACTATAAAGTGACAACGGTGACTTCCGGCTCCTGGCGCTTTGTGGACAAGGAGTTGCCACTGACTGTCACATTTCCATCAGTCTCTCAAAGTCGTTCTGACGGTTCTTGCGTCATTTTGTAGGAGTTTTGGGAGGCCCCTTTCTATCACAACACCAAAGAAACCTACCACTAGCCGTTTCTCGACGTTGAGCTGGCAGTCAATGACGTACAGACCTGTCTTATCCCGGACAAGATTCAGGTCGCTTGTAAGGCCGTCGAAAACCGTCTATGATCTTTGGTCGTGAACGATGCCCGATAGAGAGGGTTTACCTTTGGCAGCACTGTCTCCGGGATGGGAATGATGAAGCCGGGCAAATATTGATCGTCGCCCTCAAGCGCTGAATGTTCACTAAGTTTTCCCCGGACTGAATTTCTATTGCCGAATCGAAGGTCGAACTTCATGCCGTAAATCCAAATGTATGGAATGACGCAGTCGGAGCCCTGTACTCCAGGACCCGGGGCCTGGGGGTCGAACGTCTGCCCTGCAGCCCGTTTCAATGGTTGGAAATTGAATTGGAAATCAGATTTCCAATTTCCAGTCAACTGGATTTCACAGGTACGACTGGAAATTGGATTTCTTGACTGGAAATTGGAATTCGGATTTCCAGTTTCCAGTCAGTTGGGTTTCAATGGTCGACTGGAAATTGGAATTCTGGACTGGGAATTGGAAATCGTGAGTGGAAACCGTAAACCGATTGGCAGAAGTATAATGAGCGATTTCCAGTCTGTCCTTGGTGCGTAAATATGTTGACGGATTCGTGAAGGAACTTGTTCACGCCTACCATTCATTGATTATCCGGTCCAAGACTCATTTATTTAGCTAGCAGAGCAGGAAATGAAAAATTTTTGATTTTCGGAACTATGGGGGCATCAAGCAAATTTTTGTGGAAAAACATGAAAACATCATTTAGTCCTGTAATCATCCCTGATGCCCAGGAAAGTGTGCCTAGCTGATCTTAGTACATTTCGCAACGTCAAAATAAATATTCGAGGCAACTCATGTCGGGATTCCTGGGAAAAATGTGCACCTCAGGACAACGCACATAGCGTTTTATCGGGAGGTCGAAATAAAACGGGAACTGCTCCATTGACTCCGAATTAAAATCTCTGTCATTACAATACTTAGCACATCGAAGAATGAACATTGAACGCTGAAAACGTTTACTTGGATATTTGTTACCGTCCCTTGAGCACTAGGAAATTCCGACTGGAAATTGGAAATTATTTTTCCAGTCACCCGATTTCCAGTCGAGCACTGAAACCGGTCGGCTGGAAATTGGATTTTCTGACTGGATATCATGACCGGAATTGGAAATTGGAAAAGCATTGAAACCGACATGAAGCATTGAAGCCCCATGACTGGATTTCTGACTGGAAATTGGAATTCTGGTTTCCAACTTCCAGTCAAAAATTTCGAATTTCCAACCATTGAAACGGGCTGCTGGCGGGCAGCGAGTTTCGTCCCCTGAGAAATAAAAGCTGAACACGCGTCAATCATTAGAGCGCATGAGACCCAGCCTTTGGAAGCCTTCGTATCGGACTGCACTCCTTCGGTAAGTACATCGATGCCGGCTCCGAGTACCCACCGTAAACAGAAAACAGCCTGTCGAAAGGTTGGTCCAAAAAAGGCTTGAATACGGGATCACTAGAGTTAAAAGTTTTCCGCACGCTGAAGTCACTAAGCTTGTTTTCGGACGAGGCAACGATTATTGCGCTCGTCCGAGTGTCCACCGTCAGCGTGAAATGTTGACCAGGCGTCCCGATAAAGACTTTGGCGGTGTAATTATGAGAAGATAGAGGTGATGGTGGTGGATTCGGTGTAGGTAGCGGTAGGTAGCATGGGTAGATGGTGTATAGCTACGATGGTAATATGCTGACCCTGAGTTCCACTAGGACCTCGCCCCAGAGGGCATATCGGACAACCCGAACACACGACCGGTTAGTTCTTTATTGCCGCTAACCAACTGACTGACTTTGCCTCTCGGCCGATACATGCGATCCGGAATGTGGGCGGACCGAGACATGAGGATAGCGGGCGGAGCCCAGACAAGACATGAACACTTGTTGCACCAAAGGTCACTTGTTGCACCGGAGCAACAGTTGTTGCTCCACGTGTATCACATACCACCTACTCAAAGCAACTAGCTCCTGCGACTTATACGATACAGAATGGGATGTCAATAATCGTTGTTGTCGTTCTTAACGAGGGTTCTGTTTGGCCTTCTGTTGCTCGCATCTTCCGGCTCGGTGGTGCACTCGTTGCCTTCTGATCTTCGCTGGCTCGCTTCCCTCGATTGGTGGCGGGCTTGGTCGTCGCTGTGGATCTTCTTTGAGCACGTCTTGTCTTCGTCGCAGTGGCATGGATCCTTAATGTGTACGTCAGGCACAGACCGGCCATCTGGACCTATCATGACCTGATATGGGGAGACATTTAGTTATCTGCACTAGCCTCTCCTCTGGCGTACGCATAATTGGATGCCGCGATCGTCTGTTGCTTCGTTCTCTCCGCTCTCGTTCTTTGCGCGTTCTTCTTCTGCGGTTCGGGCTTGCACTTCCGTTGTTGCTTCGTGTTTTTCTTCGGCCTTCTCTTCATCCGTCCGGGTTCAGCAGTTCCGGATCTCCGTCTCGCTGCGGTCGTGGGCTTCTGCTTCGGCTCATTTTTCGTACGTATTGAGGCTTCACCGTCCGTTCCTCATTCACCCGTTCTTTTTCGTCTCCTTAGCACTGCTGCCAGTGTTGCTTTTGCACTGCCTCACGAGTGGTGGAGTGGTGGCATTGCGTCCCTTGTGCATACCACCTACTCAAACATTGTTCCTCCTGGAACAATCGTTGTCGGCGTGTTGATGTGGGCAGTTCTTTCCGCGGTTCCTCTCGAGGCTCTTCATGTTCCGCCGTGGTTCGTCCTAGCTCGGGCTGGTGTGCGTTCATCTTCACCGCGTATCGTTGCTTGTTGCTCCCACACGTTGCTTACGCTGGCTGATACTGCTCGTTCTGTACCGTAGTTCCCGTTCGCTTTCTTTCTCGTCGGTGTTACATCACACTTCTCGTTGCGCAACCTGTTGCTTGACATCCGTCGCGCACTGTCGTTTGTTTCTCCCGCTCGCCTCCGGTTGTCACTCTCTCGCATTGCCGTCTGTTGCTCTCGTCGCGTCGATCGCTCCCCTTTTCGTCATCGCATCGCACGTGGGACATGCCTGCTGCATGCTGCTCCTGTATGCTGTTGCTCCTCTCGATGAACTGTGTTCGTCTCGTTGGCGTGCGTCTCCTCCTTTGGCCTTCTTTGTTCTGCGCTTCGCGCGTTGCTCATCGGTGTTGCACCGCGCTGTTGCTGCGCACATTGTCGCTTGTCGTTTCCCACACGCTGATTGTTGTCGCTCGAACGCCTGTCGGTTGTCTTTCTGGCGCACTGCTGATTGTTGCTCCAGAAAACTGTCATTTGCGCTGTTGCTGCCGTCGCATTGCTTGTTGCTCTCGCTTGATGATGTTTGTTGCTCGCTCGCTGTTTCCATTGTCGTCATTGTTCCGTGTCGTTTCGCTTTGTTTTTAGCATGTAGACAGGTCGTCCTCATCCTGATGGTTGGCGTTCTTCGTCACACTTCTTGTGGAAGCTTCTCGTCTTCTGTCGTTTTTCGAAACTTGGCGCGATTGCGTTCTCTCGTCTTCAGTTGTTTTCTCGTTGAATTACTCGGTCGATTGTCACCGACCTCTGACGCATGTCGTAGTAGACTTCTCGCGTAGCGGAGCGCTGCCTCTGTGTGTGGAGTATAGCGCTACAACGTTACTTGATCCTGCGTAGCAGAGCACTGCCTCTGATGAGTATAGTGCTACAACGCTACTTCTTCATCATACTGTAGGTCCTCGATGTTCCGGAGCACTGGGTTATAGTGCTACAACGTTACTCGGCCTTCAGTTCTTTTGCAACTGAATTCGTGCGCGCTTGTGGTTTGGTTGTTGTCGCGTCGTTTTGTTGTCGTCGTATCGTCCTGTGCTTTTCGTGCCTCCGGGCTGCGACTATCTTCTGCGATTTGCTTGACTTCTTTGATGATTTCATCTGCGCGTGCTTGCTCATTGAGTGGCGACGCTTGCTGTTTCTTTGTCGTGCTCCTTTTCGTTTGACGACGGTCTCTCATTGTTGTTTTTCGCATCATGCCTTCTCCGTAGTTAATTCCTTCTCGTGCTCCAGCGTAGCTTGCAGCCTTCGATGGTTGCTCCTTCTCTTGATTGTTGCTCTTCCCTTTTGTCTCTTTGTTGCTCCAGTTGTTGATGATGTTGCTGACGTCTTGGCTTTAACGTGCCCACTCCGCTCGGTTTTGTGTTGCCTCTTCACTCAAGGCATCGTCTTCTTCTTCGTTGTCTATGCGTATGTGACGTATGTGCGCTTCGGAGCTGGTTGTTTCTTCGTTGCTCTGACGTAGGCGATGACGTCGTTGGACGTTTCTGCACCGGGGTTTTTTCTGGGTTTTCTCCGTCGCTTGGTGCATTTGTTGTCTTCTTTCAGCTGATGTTGCTCTTTTACATTCGTTCTAGTTGCTTCCGTTGCTTGCATAATCGTTGCGTGTTGCGCTTCAACAGCAATTTCCATCTTCTTCATTCTCGCATGTAGGTCTTTCATTGCTGCTTCCGTCGAGCTGTGCGCTTCGTGTTCTTGAGTTCTTTCACGGATGATTGATAGGATCCGGCTCTCGGTTACGACTATCTGCAGCTCCTCCTGCGGTGTCTTCTCGGCATCTCGTCTCGAAGCTGCTGCGCAGAGTTCCGGTAGTAGGCCGTTTCTGAAGGTTGAGACGATCATCCGGTCTTGTTGTTTTTGCGTCCAAGTTTCGGGCGTCGGTCCTTCCGTAACTGCGTATGCTTGCTCGGCTATTCTCGTTACCCGAAGCATGTATTCGCTCGGTGCTTCGTGTTTCCCTTGACGACATGCGGCTAGCATCCGCCTGGCTTGTTCTGGCGTCAGCCGTCGACGTATTCCCCTGGCTAGTGCCGGAAGTAGGTCTTCCCAAGATTCCCGCGTTGTTTTCGGTAGTAGACGGTAAGCTGCTAGGGCTTCTCCTTCAAGGCATTGCGGCAGGTACGCGGAGTACTGATTTGGTCCCCATCCGTGAATGTTGCCGAGTTCATTCATCTGGCAGATGAACTCGTCCCACGTGGTATCGTCCTGTCTTCCTGTGAATTTCGGTAGTGGGAACTCGAGTGGGCGTTGTTGTGTGACTGCGTTGATATGCGTTTCTCGGATTGCATCTCTTGTCTCCAGTTGGTCTAACCTTTGCGTAATGTCGTTGATGGACTGGTTCCAAGCGTCTTCCATTCGCTGCCTACTAGACGCTCCTTTCCTCTTGAAGAGCTTTATTCTATAGGTGTTTCTCCTGCAGTCGTTTCTCTCACGAATTTTGTTGCTCCCGGCGTTGCAGCTTGTTGCTCCGTAAGCTTCCGTTGCGCTGTTGTTGCTCCAGATCGTTGTTGCACCTTTTGCTCCGATGGCTGTTGCACCTGCTGCTCTGAGGGTTGTTGCTGCTCCGGCACGTTGTTGTGGCACTGTCCGGGGATTGTATCCTGCGTTCGGTGTTCGATCCGTTCGGGACTCACTGCGTCGGCTTTTCGATTCTTGGACGTTCACCCCGTTGCGGTCGCTCTGTGGTGGTTTTTCGGTTCTTTGTTGACGGTGCACTCCGTCTCCGAGTTGTCGTTTCTTGATCTGATGTCGCGACACGCCGTTGTTGTTTTCAGTCTTTGGTCATTCGTTTGCGTTTGGGCGTGGCCTCTGTCTTTTGGCGGTGTCGATCGCGACTTCCGTTCCTTGGTACTGTCGTGCGCGACTTACGTTCCTCGTATGTTCACCTCTTTGGATGTTGCGCCCTTCTCGTTTACGGCTGTCGCGGAGTTTCTGCTGCACTCTTCTTGACGTGCGGCGTTGCTGTTGTTCCTTCGGGCGTTGTTGCTCCTGCAGGCGTTGTTGCTCAGGGAGACTTTGTTGCTCGGGCAGAGGTTGTGCTCCGGTAGAGTTTATTGCTGCTCCGGACTGTTGTGGCGAACTTCAGTTTCACTGAGCTTTTACTGCTCCGGGCTCTTGTTGCTCCGAGTGTTTGTTGCTCCGGGATGTTTGCTGCGAGCGTTTTCATCTCCGGATGTAGGCGATGGTCTTTCTGCTCGTGCGTGTGGCGGGATGGGTTCTCCTTGATACTCTTCGTCTGATTCGGTACGGAAGGTTGATTCCGAACCGCGGATTACAGGTTTGGCGGCGGATTGCAGGTTGATCTGCCCGTCGTTCTTCCGGTCCGGCGGCAGGTGGTGCTGACTGCCTTCCGGTCGTGGTCGTAAGTAATTGCTCCGTGCGTCATCGGCGTTCCTTCGGCGCCTGGTTTGTGGCAGACGTTTGTCCGGTTCGCGGAGTCGCTTGTCCGTGCAGCAGCTGTCCGTTTTTTTGGCGCGTACCTCCGGCGATGCCGTCTGCTTCTCGCTGGCTGATTGGTGTCGTGGGCGACTGCTTCTCAGTACGGCTTAATGGCGGGAATGTCTTCCGGTAAACTGGTGGCTTGCCCCGTGTGGGCGTCTTCCGGTCGGCGGTGGCTGGCACGCGTCTGTTGTCTCGGGGTCGTCTGCGGCTGTTCGTCGGGTCCGCTGGTCCTTTGGGTGTTCGTTGCTCTTCGGCTCTTACGGTCTGGTGAGTTGATCGGCGATTCTGGTCGTTGCTCACGGCTCTTCTGCTTCCGGGTTGGCCTCCGGTCCTGAGTGGCGAAGCTCCTGGGCACTGTTGATGAGATGATGGTTGTCCGGACGTCATCATCGCTAGTGCGGGACTTCGTTGCTCCGGTTGTTGCTCCGCTGCTCTGTTGCCGATGTAGTCCTTCTGGCCTTTGCTCGAGCGTGGTCGTCCGTCGACGGTGAACAGGTAGGTCCGTCGGTCCAGGTGTAGCGTGGAACCTCCATGTGAGAAGATAGAGATGGTGGTGGTGGATTCGGTGTAGGTAGCGGTAGGTAGCATGGGTAGATGGTGTATAGCTACGATGGTAATATGCTGACCCTGAGTTCCACCAGGACCTCGCCCCAGAGGGCATACCGGACAACCCGAACACACGTCCGGTTAGTTCTTTATTGCCGCTAACCAACTGACTGACTTTGCCTCTCGGCCGATACATGCGATCCGGAATGTGGGCGGACCGTGACATGAGGATAGCGGGCGGAGCCCAGACAAGACATGAACACTTGTCACTTGTTGCACCGGAGCAGCAGTTGTTGCTCCACGGGTATCACATAATAGAGATTGTCGTAATTAGACAGCGTTAGGCGGGATACAGGAGCCGCGGTTGTCACTGTAGTATTAGTCGTAGCTTTTAAAGTGGAGGCAATAAATGAAGTTTATGTGCCGAAGGAACAGCACGGCGACGCAGACGCCGCGTCATAGAACTCCAGTCAACAAACAAGGAAGAAACGGAATCGATAGTCACGTGGACCTCAGTGAAACACACCACCAGTCGAAGAGTCGTGGCAAGAGAGCGCCCAAATTACAACGGCTTATGGACGGTGTTACAGATAAGAAACTCATGATGCGAGGGAATCGCGTCAATAAACCGTCGAACCACGACTGATTTGAAGCAACGTGTCGACGTCACTTTAAGATGGTGAAGACCAAGTGTTGAAGCTGGTCAAAGCGACAAAATTGTCATCCCTGAAAGAGAAAAAACGCACATATTCCCGCCGATATCTGAGGAAAAATTTAGATCAGACAATCGTCATTATCATCTATGAACGCCTTCAACTTCTAAGCCAATGATTAGGTTCCACATTTAATAAGCACAACACTGTTTGCGTTGCATGAACGAAGTTTCACTTGGGGAGTATGGAATTGCACGATATCACCGGCAGGGAGGGCAATGAGGGTCTGGCGACGGTCGCGCAAAGGTAAAGGACGGGTGTTCCAGAGTTGGTATCGAACTTCGCGTCTGCCAGCTTCCGAAATACGGTACATTTTCGGCTTCGATACCTCGGATTCGGTCGAAAAACTGAAGTTTTCCGAAGTTTGCACTAGATAAAATGATCCCCCCCCCGCCAGGCGCCTAGAGGCGGAATTTTTTTTAACGATTTGGAAAAAAAATTCCCTCAAATTTTGCCGGAATCGCCTGTGAGCGCGTCATATTTTTTTACACAAGCGGCCTATAACACCTTATCAAAGAATCTTTCGCCGGAGGTTTCGCCAGGAAACAACTTCTGGGCATTTAACCAAAATTTGGCCTAAACTGACTAGTATCATGTCAGAAATGAATGAACGAAAAGCTTCGGATTTGGCTTCGTAACTTCGGAAATTCGGTGCTCTTTCCGGACCTCGGATATGATTCGCTTAGATTTTACTTTTGGCCTTCGGATTCGGTTTCGGATTTGATTTGTATTTTGGGAAAGCTTAGCCTCGGGGTGATCTTGGAGCAACGATCATGATCATCACCAGAAAAAGCAATTTGGCCCTTCTCGCCGGTTCGTTTCGGACATCTTTTTCCAATATGCTGCAAATAAAGCGGTACATTTTGGTACTTCTGTTCTCGCATTTGTGTCATGAAGTGTTGATGCGCTGCGCGTCGTCTACGACGTCCGTGATTCGGTTTCTATATGTGACATACCTGATTGGCTGATCACGGAACGATCACGAAGATTGAGCGGTCCCACAAAGTTCCGTGGTTATCACCGCTTTTTCTGAAGACGTGTCGAAACCTAGCCTTAGCTTCCCACAACGAATATTGATGGTTATTTCTTTCTCGATGCTAATGAGCTCTTAAGATCATATGTTCGACGTGTATACAAGACACGGACACATGGAGAGCTAGAGAGCTTCGTCCTCCACAGAATCAGCGACATCTCCGAAATTGAAGTACCCGTACGACGCAGATGTCGAGCCTATTATGCCTTCGAGGTACTGCTTGAGTTCGAGAGCCGTCGGCCGTTCATCAGGTTCTGCCTGCCAACAGCGGCGCATGAGATCGTAGCTAAACAGTTCATGGCAACAAGAGAGACTATCGTACCAGCCTTACACGTGATCGGGACAGGACTCCGGCTGCTCCGGTCGCTCGCCTCTTTCGAGGACGCCAAGCTGTTCGTATGGCTGCACGTGCGGGAACGGGAGGGATCCTGCCGAGTAAAGTTCGTAGAGCAGGATTCCGTAGCTCCAACTAGAACGAACGAAGGTGGTTCGTGTCAAGTACGTGCAGCAGACATATCAGTTTTCGCAGTGAACGCTCCCGTCTTTAGCGCTTCCGGTGCCATCCACTTGATCGGCAACTTGCCGTGCCTAGTGTTGTAAACGTTCCCCTCCGTCCTACGACAGAGACCAAAGTCGGAGATCTGCAACGAAAATTGAGTCACTCGAAAAAGGGAAACATATCGCTGTTCGTCCAAAATTAGGTTTGGGTGTCGTCTCTTTTGTACCAGCACGGCATAACTCACGGGAGGGGCAAAACT
>JNEY01000059.1:368751-385108 GCA_020875895.1 Aphelenchus avenae
GTGGATCCCTAAAATGGGTAAAAAAGGGTCAAAATGGGCGAAAAATCACTAAAATAAACATTAAAAATGCCATATTTAGGCTAAATAATTAATTTCGACTTGAAAGTTTACTAAATTTTTACGATAATTTCTATACCAAAGGGTCCTCCCGTACCTATAGGCGGCCTTCGGCCGCCGTAGAGCCATGCTCCATCCTCCCCCGCTGAATATGGCACTGTTTGACGACATTAGCAGACTCTCTGTGTAACTTGTTTGTAGATTTATGATAAGCGCAGCGGGTAGAGACAGGGCAAAAGCTGGCAACAAACTGAAGATTATCGCTTTGAAGCCTTAACCGAGTATTTAATCAACATGAAGAAAATAATATTTTTAGAGGTGCGCAATGTCAATTCATATATTTCGAAGGTCTCCGTCCCTACGATTAAAATCAGGCCGCAGGCAGCTCCGCTATTGGGCAGGTGCACCCGTCTTTTGATCAAGTACGAAACACCTTGTTCAATTGTACTTCCGGGCAGGCAACGTTTCAGAATGATGTTCTTCGTACCCTGCTTGACGGGGTTTCCTCGCTTGCCCGGTGCATACTGACAGCAGGCATGCTGCACGGACCTTACTAAGCGTTCTGTTATTCCCACGCTGCCATTTGACAAGTTGACAAGTCTCAAGAAAACCTTTCACGGCTGCGGTACGACCACGAGCAAATTCGAAACTTTTGGCCGACCACGACGACAGCGCTTTGCTTTACAGTGGTTTTCCGCAACGAGGCCGCTTTCTGTTTAAATAGTACGTTACCGTCCGACGGACTCGATGGGCCTGCCTCTTGTCGCAACGCGATATGCACTACAAGACCTTGTGAACTTCTCTTTTACTAAAAAAAACGATTGTCATCGTAGAATTATTTATTCTCCGGTTTCGCTTAGCTATGTACAAGGCATGCATAGTTAGTTAGACGAATGTGTTGCTGCGCTTGCTCGCCTTGCTCAGCCTCGCCGAGAGTTTACCCGTCGCGATGCTGAAGTAGTTGCGCAGAGCAGCGCGTACCCGCGGGCTGGACAACGTGTACAGGACTGGATTGATTGTGGAGCACAGGTAGTTGAGCCACAGCGAAAGGCGGTAGACGTTGTCCGCGACGCAATCACTGAAAAGAACCGTCTTGAAAATCTTAACGGCGAAGAAAAGGCTTGAAAGTAAAGAACGGTAGCGCATGGAAACGTCCGGAAAATACGTAAAGGTTACTTGCATTTGGACCCTCCCTTTTGCAACGCCTCTTAACACTAGCTTCGTACGGCGATAGCGTTGGTCCCAAACGCCCTGAGGTCGCGCATTTTCTGGACGCTCCCTAATTTATTATATCCCGTACCGTACTCCCTATAAATAGTACGGTACGGCGAGTCAGTCCGGTACGGAGTACGGCACGGCTCCAGAGTTCTCGATATTTAAGTAGTACAGTACGATCCGTATCGTACCGCACAGCGTACCGTGCATTAAGGTGCGAAAACTGATCAAAAACACAAAATGATAGCTAACGTTCCCAGCGTATTATAAATTTACAAACGTTCGCATCTGGAAGCCCCTGTAGCCAAATAAACTTACTAGCAATAGACCTTCGTCGGCCATAGAATGAGGAACGGGAACCAGCAGATGAGGAAGCAGCACGTGATCAGCGCTACCGCCTTTGCCGCTTTGACCTGAAAAGTCGCAACTTACGTAATCGTATTCTATCAAAAAGGGGCTGCTAAGACAGAAAAATCTTCGCTATGGCACGTGTTAATCATACGTTCGAAGGTCCTACCTGCTGGGAAATACCTTCCCGTTGAAGCAGATCCGCCAGGTTTCCCGGAATGCCGATTACGGAGAACTTGTTCGAGCCGTTCCTGCTGAACGTCGACAGAGCGGACACTTTCCGCAGGATCCTCACTGGAGCAGCAGAGCCGATAGTGGCCGTCGATTCGCTGCTGCTTTGTCGCGAGCGGTAGGAGGGCTTCCGGGGCTAGAATAAAAAAGACTTGGAATCAGAGTGAACAATTTCTCCCGGTGCCGTTTAACCACGAAAAACTTGTCTCGGTATTTATTCGTTAATATTTTGGCAACAAGGGAAAAAGTGATTCAAAACTGAAGTTTCTGGTAAAGGACAACCCTGAAACAACCTCAAGACTTTTTTACCGCTTTCGACGTTTTTGACCGGACGCATCTTTTGCCGTCATACACTCAGCTCTGCTTGGAATTCAACAAAACGTACCAATCTGCACGACTCTCCGCCGCTACCGTTGACACTGTCGTTACTCTTGCGGAAGAACTCCTCCGCCCTACGGATCAGCTCTAGCTGGTGTTGAATTATCGACTCTTTGCGCGTTGGAGCCGAATACGACGCTGTTGCGATCTTCGACTGGGACAGGCAGGCGTTCCGCTAAAGCGCTCAAGTTTACGAATTTTCAGTAACATATCAGGCGACTTACGTCTAGATTGCTCGCTGGCTCCGGGATCAGATTGATCTGCTCAGAATGCGACCGCTCTCGACCGCTGCTACGCTCTTCGCTAAGAGGTGCGAGGGCCCATTCTGGGCGGCTAATGAATGGAGAGCCGCTTCGAGGCGTCCGCAGCGCCGTGGTGTAGCCCGCGGTGCAGTAGCCTAAAGAAGATTCCCGTCAAATATGTCCCCGATTTGTTAGTTTTTTTGGAGACAGTATAAGTATTACAAAACGAGTGTGAGCTTAATACTGACCTGTCGACTTACCGGACGTCAGCGTGGTGATGCTGTCATAGGACTTCTTCTTTCCGCCGAAGTCCGGCGTCCTCAGTAGGCTGTTGTCACGCACTAGCGAGCTTGAACGCTCCGCCATCGGGCTACCGCCGATGATCTGCGGAATGGTTGAGTGCTTCTTGAGGAACCACAAGTGGCGATGGACCACGAGGGAGATTCGCACGAACATGGCGATCTGAAGGGTAAAAAATAATCCAGTTTACGTCGACATGATTGGCCCCTAAGTCTGCTTAGGTTCTTCACTATGCTTGAGTCTGAGCGTTTCAAACGAACACGAACTTCAGCGATGCCTTAGAGGGTGCCTTCCATCAAGGGAATCGAAAATTCCGGGGATATTCCCTGCAAGAAAATGCCTTTTGTTCGTACCCACGCGAAAGTTGCGGCTCGCGGAACAATGTTACCTAGCCGTGGGAACGTCTGCACAAAGTCTCTAACTTTGTATGTTGCGGAAGTAAACGGACCGGAGCTCATAACTCTCTTCTTAGAACGAATGACTTGGACCCAGTTACGCACTAGTCGCGAAGACGATATCCTTTTGAGCTTACCAATGTGATCGCTGGTACGTAAAGCACCGGAATGGCGATCAGCGGCAGCAGGGATGCACTCTGTCGCAGCGAAAGGCAGGAGCCGTCCTCGCTCGTGTGGCCCCACTCAAAGAGAGCGATCTGCACAGGGACCCATATGAGGAGCGGAAGGAGCCAAATGCACATCACTAGCCGCTTTGCGATCCGACGACTGCGCTTGAAGACTCGCAGAGGTTTCTCCTGAAAGCGACACAGTCACATAAATTGCTCCATCGACAAAGTAAAGCAGCTAGGAAAATCGGCAGGAACTTACCAAGTTCCAAACCCGATCCAGTGCGATCGCACACGTCGAATACAGCGAGACGGTCGAGAGAAGAATGTCGGCCATCTGCCAGGTCTTGCAGAGCCACATTGGCCCGAAGAACTCGAAGGGACTCCTAAACATCCAAGCGGATTAGCGCAAGCTGAATGACGGAATGTTTCAGTTGTTCGATCCTGCTAAGTCTGAGTTTTAAGAAGAGCAATCTAGGTGCATTTAGGCAGGAACTACGGCATCGACATCGGATAAGCCTGCGTTTCAACCATATCCCTTTCATGCAACATTGTAATGATAGGAGCCTTGTCGGCTCGATTATATCTCCTTCTTTTATCAGCTCGTTGTGCTCTTACCGTTGTGCTTCGATGTGAACTGGCACTGCAAGTGATTTACTCGCTTACTCACAACAACTGCCCTTCCCATACAACCCACACTAATTTTGTTTTTTTTTTCTCGGCGACTACCTTGACTGACCGAGGAGTCTGCCCTTTTGCGTCAATTAATCAGGAAGAATAGGAGTATTTCCAGCGCTTAATTCACGCGCATCCAATCACTTTTTCTCCCAGTTAATCGCGCTAATCCCATGAGCGGAGAAACATTCGTTGCGATTTGCTAAGCAAACAAACATTTCTAATTCCTTACCGGCTTAAGAGGTCGTTAACGAAGAGGACGCTCATTACGAGCAGTCCAATTAGCACGTCGGCGACGCTGAGGCTGAGAATATACAAGTTGCTGATGGACTTCTGAAGGGGCGGGTGACGCACAAGGACGAATATCGTAAGTGCGTTGGCGAACACGCAGAAGAGCGTGCAGAAGCCGGCGACGGAGACGCCTACGGTGTAGAGCACTTGCCATGCCGTGAACTGCGAGGTCTGAATGTGAGTCGTAAGGAACGACTGACTTCCACCCGAAAAGCTGTGAGAAGCACAGGACCGACGACAAGTTTCGTAGGAAGTTAAAGTTGGTTCCGTATTGGGACTGGGCGGCTAACGGATCCGGAGCCGGTTCCGATCCGAGTCCGACGCTGATTCCTAGCACGGTTTCAATTCCAAAAAGACGGTTTATGATTCTAAGATGGAAAATGGAAGTTTCACTACGCGATGTGTTTAACACACGTTTGAAAGCTAATGTTTGGTCGAGACTTTTAGGTCTCGTTCTCGAACTCTAAAACTGCTGTTGCATAACTTCCTGCTTTTTATATGCTTGGAGTTTGATTTTTCCTGCCCTAAGGCATTCCGGAACTAAGACTACTTTAAATCAAGACATTTTTTGCAGATACCAGGAATCAACACTTCATTTGAAGCCGAAAGAGTGGAACTTCCTGGTGTTTACTAGGCTTCTATACGTTAGCTGCCAACGTGCTTCATCCGCTTGATGCCATCGGTGCTAATTCTACCCTTTATAATCCGCACGTTAGTGGCTGCTTTTACGCGGAAAACACTTTGCTGATGAAAAAATACAGCCTGCTCGATTGACTTGTGAGTAAGCGCTATGGTTCCTAGAACCCATTTTGCACGTCCGAGCAGGGTTCACGCCTTTAGAATGACCACTCTGAGCAGTCATCGGAACGATTTCTCAACGATTCTTAACGCCGGATGCTCGCCATTTGCGAAACGCACAATTAGGCACCTTTTGATCACGTTTCAGCTTCTCACAAACACCCGCAAACACGCATTTACAGACAAAGCTCGCATGCCGCCTGGTGTAGTCGAGGGACTAAGTGACATTCACACAATGTGAATTAGCGGGTAATTAGCACGAGATGTTTACCCTTCGACGTGGGTCACGCGTAGTCCTACGAAAGGCCGATGGTTTAATGGCGTTAATGAGCGGTCTCGCGGGGCTAGGGTGAAAAGGATGACAAATCCCGGGAGGATATGGTGTGAATAAAATAGGGTTTATGGAAGTAATAACTTGCAGTCAGCGAGCAAAAATGTCGATCAGTCGAATGGGTCTTTTGCAGAGTTCGATCCCAGAGTAAAGTCCGATGCTATCGTATTCCGTAAAACTTTATGAATTAAACATGCTGTGCGAAACGCAAAAAAGTGAAGTTAGGTGTATGCTAGATTTATTTTTCTATGCGGATATTATATTATATTTTTTAAAGTTAATTTGGCCATATGTTACGCAAAAATCGGGTTTCCATCGCTCATTTTGGAACTTTAATAGAAAATTGTTGTTTTTCTAATAAACGTCGCGAAACTAAAAAATTATCCTGAAACTGAACAGCCTGGAATTTACCTGTTCCTCTTCGACCATCCAAACGCCTTGACTACCATTGTCCGTGACCGGTGAGCTCGGTAATAGAGCGAATAACCGCATTAGCTGCTGAAAACGAACGGCATAACCAGTGGTCAAAACAAAGTTCGCGAGTTCGCGGCGGTCGCGTGTTCCCGGAAACGGAGAACAATGCCGTCACGGAATTATAAGAGCTTGGAACAACAATGAGCCCGCGTGCGGAGAAATCTCATAAAGCGCCTGCAGGCTTGCGCTGGAGAGGAAGGGTCCGGCCGAGTCCAAGCGGGGCGAGCGGAAGTGAGGGAGTAATGTTAGGGAAGCCCGTCAAAGTCCAGTTTTGGGCTACAGCATTGTTTAGCGGTAGCCCCTAGGTCTCCTCGTTCGGATGAGCCAGCCCTATCGAGCTCGGACGAAGCGAACTAGACACGTTTCCTGGACACTCCGCCTTTGTACCGGATCCTGTGCTACCTACCTATGCCCTAAACACGCGAACTTTTTACGCCCGCTTGCTTTCGTCATCGAACAACACGTAACGACCCGGATCGCGTGTCGTGAAAGACCGCGAAGAGAGTGTCGCAGAAAAAACCGCCTAAACATCATGCTTCATGAATCTATTCAGCCAGGGTAAGTGCAAAACATATCGGCAAAACGGCCGATAACCATAGCGTCCTGGATGGCGCGGATTATGTTTTGGATTCTCCGCTAAAAAGCTTTGCAGAGATCAGCGCATGGGTGACAACTTTTACCGGGAATTAACTATAACATAAACAAACCTAGCAACGATTGTACCTGAACGTGCCAGCCTAGAATCAGGATGTTTTCAGACCGCTTTCCTGGATCTATGGGAACGCGGAAGAGGAGCGTTTGCACTTGCTTTGCAGGTATCCCGTCACTGCAAAGCAGGTTTACGTCTCATACGTCAAAACGCTGATGGGTAAAGTGAAATGCTCAAATTATAGCATTAGGATGGGCATGTCGGCAGCTAGGAGCATGACAGGCTTACGCCTAAGCCCTTACCCTTTTCGCAAGAATCCCCCTCGACGCAATCACTCATTTGCTTGTGATAATTTTTACCTGGAAAACCAGCTAAAAATTACCATTTCAGGCAAAACAAGAAAGTACATAGATTTCGTGTAAACTGCTATTTTTCACGTCGTACTTCCATTCTTCCTAGTGAATTGTATTCGAAAAATGAAGCTGACCCGGTTTACAATTTGAAGCAAACATAGTCATTCCAATATTTTCCTAAGAGGTCTTTGTGTGGACTAATGGCATGTTTTCTAGTTGCCTTTGCGCTTTTCGGATTTTGTGAATGACTAAGAATAGCGAAAAACAACGGTATCCTAAACGGAGGTCAGCTCGTCGCGATAAGCAAGCAGAACGACTCACAGCCACAGCTGCTAAAGGTGGACGAGCAAATAACGTCCGAGATTGTTTATCCGGAAATCAGCCGCTCATCGCCTCCTATGCGGGCGGATCGCTGAGGCCACCGCCCTGGTGGACGGGCGGATTACGCTAATGAAAGTGTGGGGCGGTGGTCTGGGCGGCTTAACTTTTTAGCGCGAATTGGCGTGTGGCCGGCGCGAAGGTCACGGCATGCGTACGCATTTGTCGTCGCCCGAGTGGAGGCGAGCGCAAGAAATTGTATTTGAAGGGCTT
Source organism: Aphelenchus avenae (assembly GCA_020875895.1). Taxonomy (NCBI): domain Eukaryota; kingdom Metazoa; phylum Nematoda; class Chromadorea; order Rhabditida; family Aphelenchidae; genus Aphelenchus; species Aphelenchus avenae. The sequence goes on from JNEY01000059.1 coordinate 376,247, forward strand.
TGTTTTGGGGTGAAGCCTCGAGGGCCCGCGATGAGTAGGTCTGTTGTCGAATAAACAAGGAAGACCAAAGGTGCTGGTTGCCGGAATAGGTTTGCCAGACGGGTAAGCAACTCGAAAGGACAAGTAAGCACGTGTGAGTTGGAATTTGATACCGAACCTAGAACAGCGAAAACAACGCGCATAGCCTGAAGAGCGTCGCATTGGCTGCCCATAAGAAATGCACCATCACCTTCAGAAAAAGAGGCCCCTTAGCATGTCGCAGGGATTGGCAGCCAACTATTTCCAGACTTATTCTTGGGCCTAATACGTCCGTCCACCAATGGCTAGAGCGTGATCAAGGTTGTTCGACTCGATCAACCGTTGAAAGAATTGAGGGATGCGAGGCCTGTACAAAGCGAAGAAAATTGTAGCTAAAAACTCGCATCTTTTAACAATTTGAGCAGTTTTGCAATTAGGAGACTTCAGTACGATCCAAAGTTGAAGGGCGCGAAACTTGTCACTTGTCGGGTAACGATGGCGCTTAAGCTGCGCTTAGGAGAGTGTCAAATTTCGAAAAAGATGCGTGCAAGGACATGCTCATCGGCAGGAATTAGTGGTAAGCTAAATGCACGCGAGGTTAATAGCGAAAGGCTTCCGGTACACATTACTTGGAGCATTTGGTTGCAAGTCCCCCAGTACCTGTCCATTCAAAGCAGTGTATGAAAGCGATGAAAGAACGTAAAAAATGACTTGCATGTTTCAGCGAATCCGACGGGACCATCCGGAAGCGCGTATGAATACCGGAATTAAGGCGTGTGAGCCAAGCAGTCATCCCCGTCCGTGCGGAGGCACGTACGCCGCGGAGCAGGTGATAGGGATTTTGAGAAAAATGACGACCCCGTGCGGAAGAGAACGCTTGCAAATCCTGGGACTTAGCAAAGTTTTTCGAGCCCCTAAACTTTTGTGAAGCATGCCTTCGGCGAAACCACGTGCTCGGAGGAAGTGGGCGAATGTTTATGCTGAATAATACCTTTTTTTCGGCACTAAGCGGGTCAAATGCCAAGGGAAATCCAGCCGTTATTCTCACAAGCCGAAAACTTTCGATTAAAATGTCACTTCGCAATTACTCGGCCCATAGCTGCATTGAAGCATGCTCAAAGGCACATTCTAATGATAGTATTTTTGCACGCGAAATTCTACTTTGTTTACAAAAGAGTCATTGGAGCGTTTTTCCAATTTTCACGTCGGCGTTCCCGAGGAATTAGCGAGTGGGCGCAGGTTCCAAGAACAGTGGCGAAGGGGATTAGGTGACTTAGGCCGAGGTCGAACCACTAAGGCTAATGTCACAATGAACCCATGAACCGTGCAGTTTCGGTGCGTTCACACCGAGCTGCAACGGAGCGTAAGAAAGTGACCCGGTATCTGAATGAAATGAGCAAACTACGTGCTTCCGAGACGAGGGTCTCCGGCCATGACAGAGAACAAGGACGAGTTGGGGTGGATTTGTTCCACGCCTCTTTTGCGCATTCAGAACGTATTAAAAATGGATTAGGAAAATCTGCTCCGGCTGCTCGGAGACGCCGAGCAGCAGGGCCAGGAGGGGGTCCCCGGTCCCGGCTACTATTCAACTTTCTGGGGTTAGTATGTCCGCACTTAAAGGCATTTGTGTTCTACCCCTATGCACTCAGAAGCGTAATTCCCTAGGTATGTTGCGATAGAGAAGGAGATGATTTTGAGCTTTTGAGAAAATCCCCGTCCAGGTCTCGGATCCGGGGTTTGAGGTCCTGGTCCCGGTTTTGAAATTGGGCAAGTCCCGGTCCCGGAGCTCAAACGAATTCCCCAGTCCTGGCGAGCACCACCTATAGATGCACGAGTCCGGTTTTGAAGACTACTGAATCAAACTGAACGCGTAGTGCACGGCTTAACAACAACGGGCTCCGAAATATGATGCTATCTAAACGGTCAACAGCTGTCGGTATACTATCCGGGATAAGACAACTGTTCCATCTTTTGATGGTTATTCGCTCCCGGTGTGGCATGAGCCTTTAACCTCGTATTCAAACAACGAATCGATGTGCAATGCCACAAGGGTACACTAAGGACGCCGTGAAGCATTCCTTCGTCGGCTCGCAGCGACGTTTCAAGCGGTCACCCGACCAACCTTCTAGCTGGAGAACTGTGAAGTTTGTCGCGTCGCGGGAACCCGAAAACTTTCGCGACGCGTCGCGCGTGGGGCACTCATTGCAGCCGAGGTGTTGACAGCCTGTCACCGCTCGCTCGCAGTGGGAAAACTTGCGCACCCTGCTGAATAAAGCATGAACGGCATAGCAAAGAGCGCCGTCGCGCCGCCGCCGCAGAGCGCAGTCCGACGACTGAGCTTTGCTGCTGCGTGGAACGGTGCGAGAGAAAACGATATCTAATACGCTATGCGGTGGAGACATCCACGCATGCGCAGAAAACGCCGGCATTCGTCGTCGTCGATGGCCGACGCTTGTCAGTCCGGTGGACATTAATAATGGCTAGAGCTTCTCAGCCGCTGACAGATTCAAGTGGTATCAGTTCGCTGGGCAAGAGACTGAGACGCGTTTACCAAACAGAAGGGCATACATGATCGACGAGGGAAAAGCTTATTGCGTTTGAAGTAAAGACACGGAGGAGTGCATCCGCAGATGCGTAAACACGCCCTGGTAGGCGCCAAATTCGACCTGTGCTCTCCATCGATGTTGGGACCATAGCGCTTGGTAATTTAAAGCGTTAACCAAGCGGGAAGAATGCAAAGTGTACATAGGTAACCCAATTTTAAAATAAATGTCAAAGTTTTCAATAACCCAAGGATACTTTTTGCCTCATGGAGGCGAAGGTTATTATGGGGTGGGCAAAAACTGCCACGGGCGGAAAAAATAGGGCGCGTCTTCTCGGGAAGTTTCCCTTATAGACCTTGTAGGTTCTGTTAATGAAAAGATTGTTTGATGCTAACGTATTGGGGGGGGGGGACTTTGACCCGCGTAGTTAATTTTGGCCCTCCCCCATACGGTACGCTAACCATTTCTTCCATCGAAAATCAGACAGGCCAACAGCTACGTTTTTGCGGCTTGTTGCGGAAAAGTCCGTTTTCTAACTCTATGACGGGCCCATTAGTCACTGCCTTTGTTCAAAGGTTGCAAAAGACCATTATGACTTCGGAAGTAATAACGGCTATTCCGTAAATGCCACCTAAAAGCGCGTCGAGTTGCAACATCACGGATAATAACCATCTTGGTTAGCGCAAAACTTGGTAGACACGAGCTGTATATTTCAGTGAAATACAAGTAGCGCTGTGGATGCAGTCAACGAATGTTCACATGAGGGGCAAACAATATCTTTTTATTTTACCCGATTTTAACAAAGCAGAAGTGGATCAGTAAGGTCCAAGGGGAACGGAAAACACATAAAACACTAGCCGCTTTATTGATCCCATCTTGGGCTTGCAAAGTTTAGAAGTAGGCCCTCGACATTGGCGCTGTCACTTCAACTACGTAACTGGCAAAGCCAAAATATTTTCCAATACTGAGGGTGATCGGTCACTGCTAAGTTGATTTTCTCGGCGAAAACAGCCAGACAGCCAGATCTTGCGTGACAAACGGGTTCAGCGTTAATAAGCTGCTATTATGGCTTTTTTGAACGGAAGCAAACAAAAACAACGTCAAAGGTTTCTACGCATATAGACGTTGCAAAGCTGATCGTCTTGACGGGGTTGGCTAGACCAACCAAGCTCTACCAACCCCTTTTCCTATGGTTGGTAAGAAAATCAACATTGAAAGGATCTCCTCTAGTGGGCTATAACAGTTGCTTGCGCATACGCCGCACCAGCATACGGAGGTTTGAAATTATCCACGATTCGGCGTCCTAGACTGACGGTATACTAGCAGCTTGAATGGCCATGGACATAGTATGGTAAAAACAGCAAATATCTCATGAAAAAACAGGCTGATTTGTGCAGCGGCATCCCCCAGACCTGCGAGATTAAGGTGATGAGAACAAGGGTGTAATATCATGACTTCTTACATGCGCGTCAACAAGCATGCTTTCCATGCTTAATAGTCGAAACCAAAGGCAATCGAACCGGAACCGAAAACGCAGAAGACTGGACTGGAACCGGCGGGAGCCGCCAGCGTAGCGACCTCCGTTCCCGCGTAATGGCTAATTAGCGTGCGCCGAACCCGGCTCGGCACTCGAAAGAAACTCTTCGGGACGATCGCTCGGGGAATTGACGCAAATGGCGAAGTCACAAAGCAAACAAATGTCGGACGAGGTTTTGTCTTGATTAACCTTTCGCGTAGGCACGGCAGGCAGGCGCGGTCCCACATACGTCGGGGTGGTCACGCTAGCGACTTTCGTCTATGTTTGCTCAAGGAAAAAGAAATACGAAATGAAGAATAGAAAGAGAACCGTCTGTAGTCTCCCTCCCTGTTCAAGCAGCGAACGGACCACCCGTAATGCCAGCATGACTAGGGCGCGAACTACGAAAGGATTCATGATATAGCCGACAGAGACTAGGCTACTGACTACGAGACGCGCACCAAGCTGCAAGTGCCAACTAATGTACAAATGTTTTATAGTTTCGTCCTTGTCCTTAAACGACGGCCACGAAACCGAGTGATTGTCGTTGACCGATGTCAGGTCTCATCTTTTGACAACAATTTGCAGGACGCTGAAATTCAGCTTCATATCAAGTCTGTGTCCGCATCGGCTATGCAGCCCTCGTATGGTTAAAAACGTTCGACTTTTGGAGGGGACGGAGGTTCCTCAAAACGCGAAACGCGGTTGGAGTGAATCAAGTGTCCGCCGGTCCTTTAGAAAGCTCTCTGCATTCACAAGTGATGGGCGGACCCCTAACCGGTAAAAAGGAACCCGTGAAACAGCTACACAAGAAAATAACGTTTTGCGTCTACCCCTTAGTATACGAGTTGGGCGTATGCACCCCCACTACCTTAATCAAAAAACAAAGTTATTTTAGCGCCCATGAAACGACCATGTATGCATGCCACCGGGAACCACCGTACTTGCACGTTCTTTGCCCTCAGCAGGCACATTTGAAATTTTACCCCAATCAAAGCGATCCAGTCCTTCACGGATTCCAAGAACTTCGGTCCGGACTTAGCCGCGTTCATCCGGAAACTACCTCTAAGGACAAAACACCGTCTGTTGCGGCTAAAACCATCCCGCTAATTCGACTATTTCCGTCGCCGCCCGTGGGTCGGATTGCGGCTAACGACTCTATTCACTCGAGAACGGCGAAAATACGTGACCGCCCCGGTGGCGGAGGAATTACCGGGTCGGCCCGGTCGTCCAGAGGAGGCGGCTAGCCGGGTTGCCTTCGTCGCGACATTACTTTTGACGCGCCGCTCGCGAAAGTATGAAAATAAACACTGCGCTAAAAGCCTTCATTAGGGGGACGTTTGCCTTCAGGCGGAGCGAGAAAGTACCGCGAAGTGACATGTGAGTAATTGACGCCTGTGAGTGGGAAACAGAAATGGAACATCACAAAGCAACAAGTTGCTTGCGTCGAGGGCAACAATCAGCGGGCTAATGCGCGGATGTGGCATTGCATGTGCAGGTTGATGTTTGGCCCTAGAGGACCCTAGCGAGGTAGCAGTCTTGGAAGATGACATTCCTCATTCTGGGATCTAGCTTCAGTGTCCGCAAAAAAGGGAATATCTCGCGATTTCTACTTCCTCAAGAACACGTTAATATAATTCTCGCAGATCCACCAAGGACTAGAGTAACCTGACTTCACTTGTTCACAACATAGGATCGCGCTCCTGATGAACATGTCTAAGTCAAGTCAAGACAAGTCTCTTGTTTATGATACTCTGTAGCGTCGAATTAGGCTTGATTTTTAACCGGCATAAAATTAGTGCTGACTCACGTGCTTTAAAATTCCGAAAGCATGCTCTCGGTCGAATTGTTAAAAACTTCAAGACAAATTTCTGACTAGAAGATGCAGAAATTTCGACTTCTCTTCTGCGTAGTAGTCGAAATACGCGTTAGTCTTGGAACTCCTTGCTGACGCATGAAAACTAACGAAAAACGAGTTCACCGCACGATTCTTCTACGTGACTTTGCAAGAAAGATACGGACTTCAGCATATATTCCGTCATTTATGAGGTCTTGTCGATACTGTCGCGAACACCAAGAGACCTAGGCGGCTATCACGCGCCCATACAAGCAACGTTTTCGCCTACGCACCGCACGTTAAACAAGCAGCATTCAACCTCAAAAGCTCCTCGACTTCCCAAGCCGAGCTTACATTGAGGAAGTCACATGATCAAATAAAAGCGGCTAATTAGGTTTAACTCAAGTACACGCGAGAAACAGCCTGCTTTTCGAGGTAGCCCTTAAGAACAGCTCGCGAATCGCACGCACTTTAATACGCCTGTTTATTGGAACATGAACGACTTCTTAGAAGTGAAACGCTGCCAAGGTCAGCAGGTTCTGGGGCGCTACGTTAATCGACCGCTGAGAAGGAGGGCTAGAGTTGTCGTCATATTCGGTACGCGGTCCGTACCGGGCAAGAAGGGAATGTCTTACCAAACTGGACCGTATAAGTCCTTTTTTGCATAGGTAGGGGGTCATTCGAGAGGTCAGTGGTCCCCTCTTCGCTGATGTGACTAGCCCGTTGTGAGGCGCAGCAACTCTACGATGTATGGGCTCTAGAACGAATGCAAATGCAACATGAATTCGGTGTCGTTATGGCACACGGGCAACCGAATGAACAGGGAATGTGTGTTCAAGAACAAGCGTATGTGCTTGGTACAACTTGGTACGCTTCGGATATCCACTGTAGCAGCTCCGGGCGCTAATTTTTAGTAGGGGGGGCAGTGGGTTCTAGTAGCGATCGTTTACCATAAGCGCGCTGAAGCAAATGTAACTCTAGGTATTTGGCGCAATCCTCAAGGAAGGCGCGAGATTACGTGTACTCCTTCACGAGCATCATCACCACCCACTCAACGCCGCTTTGTGCCAATTTGGAATAAGCGTGCGCGCAGCGGAAGCGCTTCTTCAAACGTCGTCTCCGTAGACAAGGAGGGAGGTAATCGTCGACGAGGTGGACGCCGTTCGGTAACGAAGTCACCCAAATGGGGGCTTAAACTAATTGTCGTCGACGTCGTCGAAATGGAGAGAGCCGTCATTAATGTCCGTCCAATGCGGCCATTCACTAGCAGACGATGCTGCTGCTGCTGCGGCGAGTGCGGGTGGCATTGAAGCATTGGACGGCGTCTGTCGAGCGCGTGAAAAAGCGTGCAATAGCGTGAGAAAGGTGCTTACGCTGGCGCCTGGGATTTCTGCTAAGTTAATTGTTCGTTTCGTGCAGTTCCGGAGAGATTGCGCGGGGTGTAGTCGGGATCCTAAGCAGTTGTGTTTTGGTGACTTAAACCGTACAAAACATTAAATTGTACCCATATGTCTGTGTAAAACAGGAAGTAGAAAACGTTCTGGGGGAGCCCGATGACAGCAGATAAACAGAGGTCTTCCGGGGGCTACTACGTGTGGAGCAGCGAAAGCATAGTTAAGGGTACGAAAAAAGCTCACGTGTACTTCACTTCACGGACGTGACTACCAATACCAGACGAGCATCGAGCGCTTCACTGCCGTCCTCCTCGTGCTGCGTAAACAACACCGCCTGCTTCGTGACATTTTAGCTGAAGGCCTTGATTTATGCACCCAACACTTTGTGCATTGAATGGAGATTTCAGCCAGTAGCAACGGTTTCAGAAAGAAGAGAGGGGAGCTTTCCGACCAACGTTACAACTAATACGAAGCTAGTGTCAAAAGGCGTTACAAAGGAGGGTTCAAAAAGGCAGTGTGACAGGTACGCATTTTCTGAACGTTCCCTAAAGCCGGGAATTTGCAAATATTCTCTGAACCAATGTGTGATATCGTGCATTGCGTAGTGCGCGTCAAAGGTGTACCTTGGTAATTCAGATGCCAGGAAGGTCAGGTTTCATGTTTTGCACAATTGGTTCAGATGCTAGCTCGGTACACAGCAGTACGACTTCACTAATGCTTTTTGGCCTAGATTTTCTTGCTTGGGTTGACTTGCAGTCAAACGCATTGCGGGCTGTAAACTCGCTCTGGGAAAATGTAGCAGGGCGAAAGCCACGGTTCAGAGAACCACACCGTGTCGATATTTAGGTTCGCGCCTTTGTCATGTCGTTAGTTCTTGCTATTTTCTTCGTCCACTTCATAAGTCGTCCACTACAAACAACATGCTTCCGCCCGAAACTATGGCAGATGTTGTCGCATTCATTGCCCGCTTCGACCTCGCTCCGGTGAGCCTTGTTAGCGTGCAGCTTCGCAAAATCAGCGAGAAACACGCCTGCAACTTACGCTTATGGGAAATCGATTTTGCATCTGTGCGCAGCTGTTGGCGCGACATGCACTGCGGCTTCCGCTTTTTTCACCAGGCCCGTGAAGAACGGTTCAGCGTCGACGCCAACAGCGCTAGAGAAATTATTCCGATTGCGATGCGAAACGTCGTTGTCCAACAGTGTTATTTCGAATGCCTTCACGACGTTGAAAAGGACGGATGCATTCTCCGCGCCTATGGCGAAATCGCTGACCGCGTCGTCGTTACGGAATGGCTAAATGTCGTGGGCAAATGTCTCGACAGCACCGAGAAACTACTCGAATTCGTGGCGAAGTTTTGCGGTGTCAAGGTAGGCTATTTCAAAGTAGGGGCGATAAAGAAACATTGTGGGTTTTACCCTTTAACAGCCATGGGCACGGGTCTCAAATATTAGGCTCCAGGGGCGGGGGTCCCGGTCCCGGTCATCGCCCAGTCCCGGCTCCATTTCAACTTTTAGTGGTTCTTTGAAAGGGCTTGCCGCAGGCGAAACCAAC
>JNEY01000059.1:388945-402302 GCA_020875895.1 Aphelenchus avenae
TGGTACTTCAGAATTTGTGGTACTTTTCGCATGAAATTTGTGGTACTTTTCGCTGTAGACGCATCGACAAAAGTGTATAAAAATAATGAAATAAGTTACAAAAGGGTAAAAATAGAAAGGAATTTCGCGAAAAAAGCCCAAAACGGCCAAAATTTCTTGAATTTTGGCCAAAAATTGTCAGATCACGACCCGGCTTCACGGCGGCCGTGAGGACCCCTCCCCCCGTGACTTGAAGCCGGGCCGTGATCACGGCTTCACGTCACGGGATTCCAGCTCTAGCTGTGGGTCGAGAGACTGATTCTTTTGTTGAACTGCACTTGTTTGCATTTCCTCATCGAGAGGGACCTGTAAGTTGTGGTCGGTTGAGTAGCTATCAGTAAAGCCGAAAAAATGCGAATTTAACCCTGCAATAGCCCGCTGGACGCGCCGCCAATACGAATTTTAGGGTTTTGGACAAAAAGTCGCCGGAAATTTGACCCATGCACGGGATTAAATAGTGGCCTCGGAGTACTTTAGCTTAAAATTGCCCGCCGCAGGCGCCGCCCAAGGGGGATATCTTTAGCTTTCCTTCCAGACTAGCAGCATCCTGAACAAAAAAGAACGAAGAAAAAGGACGAAGAACGATCTCTTTGTCTGCAAGCGTTAAGTCGAAAAAGCGGCGGTGTTAAAAATGTCCCGATGTTTTCTTAGTGCTGGGTCTCCGATCGTTACCCCTTGCCCCTTCCAGAATGGTCCTCACAAATGACCATTTCTAGGCTTGCATTTGAACATCAAAGTCCCGTGGGTCTATACACTTAATATTCAACGCCACCGTCCGAAAGCAAAACACTAGCAGGAAACATGATTGACGGGGGCTTTTAAAGCGTACATTCTCGACCTTCCTCGCACCGATATGGCACAAGGCGAGAAGGACTACGTCATCCGCCTGAGACACATCGACTTGCTGAATGAAAAGTCGGAACTCTTAAACTATCCTTTTAACCCGCTCAGTATCAATCGTCGCAAGGGGACCAACATGTGCCGTCGCCACCCGAACCGTCCGGCCTGCCGCCAGATTCGTCATCGCCGTGCTCCCATCTGTTACGCTCGTCCGCAACTGCCAATATGCCAAGGGACGAACCAGTAACAGTCAAGTCTTTGGTACTTTTTCTTGTTGCGTCCGCGGCCGGAAAATAAAACCAAGTGCAGTTTGCTTCGTGCTGCAGTACACTTAAAATGAATCTGCTGGTAAAGCTAACAGTTAGTTGTAGTCAGCGGTAAATTTAGGACTCGGCTCGGGGAACATCATGGAGGCCTCAAAAGTCTGGGTAGGATCTTTCATGTCCTCGCTCAAAGGCTATACGATCCGCGATCCGCTGATGTTTCGAATATGCGGAGAAACTCTCCGCAGAGCTTGCGCATAAGCTAGGATCTAGTGAGGAAACGGGATCAATTTTAAGCCAAGTAGGATGGACGACCGTGCGTCGGGCAAGCACAACCTAAGGGCGCCGAAGGCAGAATACCTTTCTCTGTCGAACATAAAGCAGACATTAGCTTCTTGGTTTCAACGTCTGAAACGTTTCTCTGTTCGGTATTTCGCATCGCATTGATGTAGGTTAGTCACCTGCTTCAAACGCGTCAAAAGGGCGAAATGATATTCGAGACAAATAAACGTTGAATGCCGTGCTGCACCCTTCAAATCGCTTTCTTGGTAAGATAAGTCACCATGCCTTTGAGGCGACCGAACATAAAAGCAAGAGGCTTCTAAGCATTTTTAAGAAATTTGCTTTTGTGCTGCTTCACAGGAGCTTCGGTCCTCGCATTTGTCGCTGATCCAAACGGCGTGGAGCAATGTTAGCTGGCTACTTGATCCTGTTTCTGTCGACGTACGCCACGAGCTCGGGTAAGCCAGCGGTTCATAAGTACGTCTAACTAATGCACTTAGACGCGCGGGATGTTCCTCCACCACCGACGTCGCATTCTCCAGCTTACCAGGAAGCCGCGAAGATGCTTTCGAAGGCATTAAACACGTCACGGAATCCATGTGATTCGTTCTACGAGTATGCGTGCGAAAGGTCCACCGTCAACCCTTGTCAGACGAAAAGCCCAACATGTTTAGGTACGAAGGTGCGGATCAGGTAATCGACGACGCCCAGAAACAGGTGATCGATGTCGTGTACAAGGCAATAAACAGCTCACGAGGAAAGGTAAGGTCGCGTGATCTCGATTCCACCCTACCCTGATAGCTCCGGACAGGATCGACCCATCGCGTATTTAGGGGGAGGCGGGGGGGGGGCAGGGGTCAGGTTAAAACGGCCAATTTGTGGACTAATGTTCGCCTCACCTGCGCAAAAGTTGCTCTAGCTGCGACTACGGCTGGCTGCTTTATGTTGAAACAGGCTGAAAAATACTTTAAGGCTATTAATGGACAATACGCCGGATGTAGGAAAAAACGCCAAGGGCGACCAAGGCATTTTAGTTAGGCAAGGCCCTCTTACCTATGTCCCCCCCTCTCTCACCGGATGAATCTAGCTACGCCATTGCATCCCTGACTCGGCTCACGAAAATTCTGAACGATCTCTTAGGCAGGTGTATTGCAACCAGGACAGGCTAAAGATTTGGATTTCTAGCCAAAACCGTGGAAGAAGTACGAACAGTACGTCGACGCATGCGTTGCATCAAAGAAGAACCACTCCTCCGTGCTAGACCCGGAGCTTGCGGTGGCGCTGGTGCGAAACTTTACGGATGAGACAGGACTACGCTTTCCGCTCATCGACGGACGTCCAGTCGCCGAGTGGCCAAATGGGACTACACTGGGCCGTGCGCTGGGATACCTCGGCCGGATAGCAGGTTAGCTATGCCAATGCGCAGCCAGAGCTCGTGTAAAGGCCCGTCGTTTCTCGAGCCTATAGATCATGAGTTTAGCTCCTAACCCGCTGTTCCATGCCAGCGTATTCCCTAACGTACTCGCTCCGGAGAGCGCTCAGCCGTATTATCTCTTCATCAGCAACGTCTTCTCCCGCATATTGTTTGGAGACATACAATTCGGCATCCATCAAGCCGACTTAGACGGAATGGGGGAGTTGCTGGAAAAGTATGTCGGTATAGCTCATTGCTCAGGCACGTTTGAGTACCATAGGTACGCTAATTTGGTGGGCCGATACATTACAAAGGACGACCTGGCGGCCGAAATGAAGGCCATCGAACGCTTGGGCTCCATGATTACCAAAGTTTCGGGACAGTTTCGCTCTGATGACTTCAAGAAGGTGTTCAACCCTCTGACCTTAGCCGGCGCAGACGGTGCCTTCGAAGGCTTCATCAACTTTACCGAGTACGTAACTCCCAATATTTTTCGTCAGCATTTGCTTCCCTGGGCATCAGCTTGACCTTATATTCAGGTACCTCAACTCATACACTTCGTCATCGAGCAGCGCTGTGCAGCAACGCGTTAGCGATCCGAACTACAAGATCAGCCTTAGTTCAATGGAGTACTTCTTCGAACTGAAGGAGCTTCTCAGCGAAGGGAATGAGCACGGTGTCGAGGCCCACACGCTCTACAACCTCATCTACGTACAACTCCTTCGATATTACGAGAGGCTTTTCGTGGAACCCAAGACGATCCGTCGCTTGAGCGTCGATGAAGCTTTGCTAGAGACGACGAAAAGACGCCGTGCAGGGGTAACACGTTTTGACAATGCGTTTCTTGGGGTAGCCCGACTCACGTTTTAGATGACATCACTATGGGACCGAGCAAGAGGCGAAGTCGTACTACCCTTGTCCGACACGATGGAAGAAGCCGAGCATCTGTGCGTAGCTGAGACTGCCGTCTTCGCGATGCCGTTCGCTTCTGGTCGAGTCTACATTGATGCGGTACTCCCGACGGAGAAGGATCGTCGGGAGCACCTGCGCGCGGCCGACCGCATGGTTAGCGGAATCCTCGACGCCCTTCAGGTAAGGCCCGTGCAGCCAGAGCCAGTAGCAGTTTGATAACTGCACAGTACGCTTTAGTCCATGATCGATCAGATCACATGGATGAGCGACGAATCAAAGGGCCACGCCTACGAAAAGCTCAAGAGGGTGGTGAAGAACATTGGCTATCCGGAATTTGTGCTCGACGACGAGCTGCTGGCACAATTTTACAGCGATCTCGACTTTGCTTCGGCGAAGAACAACAGCGTTTTGGCGGACCAAGAGCTCGACCGGTTCTACGTGCGACAGGATCTGGAGCAGCTGGCTAGAACCAATGCCGTCGACAGGACTGAATTCGCCCGTCCAATTAACGAAGTGCGCAGGACAACGCTTATTACTATTTTCTAGCATTTACCTCGTGTTTAAACTAGCTTGTTTTAGGTCAACGCTGGATATGTGCCTTCGAGCAATTCCATCAACATACCTCTTGCCATCATTCAGCAACCGTTTTTCGACAAGGACTGGCCTGCGTCGGTAAGTACAGACCCAATAACTTATTAGAGAAAATACGGCGTTGTTAGGATAACATAGTTTCTCGAACGTCCCTCGATACTGTGAAGAGCGACGTTTTTAGCTTAACCTTGGCGGTGTCGGTTATGTTATCGGCCACGAACTGACACACGGCTTTGGTAAGCAAATAGTAAAATGTGAATCCTAGCAGGACACCATTCAGACACCAACGGAGTGAAATGGGACAGCATCGGTCGGCTCTCACCGTGGCTAGACGACAAGTCTCAGAAGGCCTTTGACGAAATGTACGCTTGTCGATGAACCTTCGCTTGGTTGACTGTGATAAAAGTCCATTTAGGGCCGACTGCGTGATTCGCGAGTATGACCACTTCTGCCCGTCAGGAAACGACACTAGTCAGTGTGTTTCCGGAGAGTTCACACAAACCGAAAATATTGCCGACAATGCCGGTAAGGAGTGCCATTTTAGCTCTCTGTCTCATGCGCTACAGGCATACGAGCGGCTTTCCGCGCGTACGAGAACGAGATCGGGCTTAACGGCCCGGACCCGCTATTGCCTGGCCGAGTGACCAACGACTTCAACCACGACCAGCTCTTCTTCCTGAGCGTTGCGCACAACTGGTGTGCTGAGAGGGATCACGCGGTGAAAATATCCCCGTACGACATGCACAGCCCTCCGAAATACCGCATTCACGGAGCGCTCCAGAACTTCGGGGCATTCGCAGCAGCCTTCAACTGTCCGAAGGGCTCCGAATACGCGCCGAAAAAGCACTGCAACGTGTGGATCAGCGAGCCGGGTGGGCTATAACAGCTAGGTATTTAAAGTCCATCTCAAATCAAAGACCGGTATTGATTTAGAGCAATGGAAGAACTGAATCCGACAAGCAACTACATTCCCCACATCCATCCTTCAACCAGCATACACCCGTTCTGCATTCGCTGAAAGCTAGGTCTTTTTACCGTTCCGCTTCTACTCGCTATATCAAGAGTAAAGAGTATGGATAACTGAAGTAATGTGGGGGAGAACCGAGATGGAAAAGCAAAAGATATTTGTTCGCATGCGCATTGTCGTAAAGCAGGCACTTAACCAAACGTCAAAACCCGAAACTTTAAAGAAGTACCGACGGTTTGTTTTCTCTATTGTTCACAGAACCGTACCTTGCCCTTTTCTACATGGAGAAAACTATTCTCCATGTAAGAAACACCCAAAGTCCTCCCTTCTTGCCCGCTATGGTACGCAAGCTACATCTGGTTCTCAGTAGCCCATAAGCAGGAGACCTTTCCCCGTAAATCTTTCTTTATTCGGATTTGCCGAGCATGAAAACCCTCCATAACCCTATTTGATAGTTCACCTTATTGCCCGTTATGTGACTCATGCAATAGCGGGCTCGTTTGACGGGCCATAACTTTTTCAGACGTGTCCAACAGTCTGGAACATTTGAGGTTTTACTGAATTTATTACTCCACCTCCGTAGCAAAATCTTTATCGACGGTAACGACGATGGCCAGCGAGAGAGTCGAGTCGGAGAATTTGGACTTTGTCTGCAGTCGCTGCAACAGAGATGCAACCATGGCGTTCTCGTCTGACTGGAAGACGAAGGCGTAATTCTTCTCGACTTCGGTGTTGCCGTCGCGAACAATCGTTCCGACAATTAGCACTTTTACAGAGCTCATCTCGAGTGTCGACGAAGTCTGCGACTAAAAAAATCTGTTAGACGCCGTCTGCCGCTCAGTGCACGCTCCGACTTAAATGATGAGTCGTCAAGAACTTATGCAACTTACGGGTTTAACGCGCCTATACTGAACTCATATTAGCGACCATTTACGATCTTTTGTGCTTGGATCTCTCTCACGATGCAATTTCCGACGGCAAATAGTGTTAAAACAAAGGCAGAAAAAGGTGTTGGAAAGTTCATGCATCGGCCAAAATCTACTACGCAAAAACGGTTCTCTTGTTTCGTGTCCGGGATCATGGAAGAGGACGCGTGATTAAACGTCGCGTCCTCTTCCGCGTCCGAACTCATAACCTCGTCCTCGAATAAACATAACTGTCAACCTCGTCCGGACGAAAGGTTCAACCACGTCCTCGTCCTCGCCACGTCCAAAAGAGGATCAGGTCAAAAGTGTGCCAGAATTTACATGAAAGTACATGCGCATTCCGCACTTTATGCGCGGCGTACCCGAATGCAGGCATGAACGCATGCCATCCAGAATGATGAAAGAGGAAGAATGTGAACACGTGATTGAATAATTTAACCACACTCCCGCGTGCGTTAAAAGGCGTGGACATCTGTTGCTACGTATTTGAATCCCGTTCGATCATGTCCTTGTGCACGGTGTCCTTGAGCCATTTGCGTTGTCCTCGATGGATGGTCAATATGTGCAGGTAGTCGAATCGCCGGCCGCAAAAATCCAAATTCCACAAGGAGAAGACGTGCGCCTGCATCCGATATCCTTCCACATGCTTTTGCTAGTACATTTGTGGAGAGGCACAAGGCAAATACCGGGCTATCTACTGCATGTACCGTAGAAGACGCCGATACGCATGCCAACACTAACACTCGGAGAGACAGATGACTTCATTGGCCGTGTGAGTTTATTCAAGTTACACGGGCTCAATACAGAATCGCCACATAGGTATTGTTTGCGAATTAACGCCAACAGGCTGCCGTGTTTAGCTCAAAGTGAGAGCGTCAAGTTGTTCTTGGAGGTGAGCGAGGCGAACTCGATCGAATTCCTCGCTGTCTCCAAAAAGCTTGCAGCCACCACCCTCTCTGAAAAATGAGCTAGTTTCTGGAAGAATTATTGGCCCCAAAACTGCTTCTGGTCACACTGTTCATGGCAAAGCCTTACTCGACAAAGTGGTTGTAGTCGATGCCGGATGCCAGGCACAGGTAGCAGTATTTCGCACCGCAGGCGCAGGTCATCTTGTTGCACGATCCGTCTCCCAGATTCTTCAGAGCACTTTTGCCGCATGTGGGACACTTGCGAATCTTCGCTTCGTCGATCTCTTTTGTTCTACGAGCAGTGCTTGTTCGAATCGGCATTCAAATGCCGTGAAAAGAAAAAAGATTTGGGGCTATACATTATCTATTTCTGGTGACTGCTTCGCCACATTTTCGAGGCAGCCAGTCAGTGCAAATTTCACTCAATTAAAAACAGGTCCGGTCTCAGTTCATCAGCCACCGATGGTCACTGCTCAGTTTCCAGTATGGCACAGTGGACGCGGGTCTAACCGAAGAGCATCGTCTTTTTTTCAAACGAAAACATACAGACGGTTGATGTCAGTTCGCTTCACGTCGGCGACTTCTGCTTGACGCTTTCTCTCGGATTCAGCACGCTCCCGGTCGGCCATCTCTTCACAAGTGCTTTCAAGGTGATCGACCTTGTCACGCTTGCAGATGCTAAACGCCGAATTTTTAAGCGCAGTGTCAAAGGGCATTAGTTCGGAAAAGGTTGAAAATAGTACAGTCATAGCCGTCATAATTAAATTACAAGTAGGAATTACCGACAGAAAGCTGCAGTGCACGCTGGGCAGTGAAAGTACTGCGTTTGTTGTGGACTCTGAGAGAACTCTACCACGGCCACGCAGAACTCTGTCTTGCACCTAAAGCAGATCCGATTAAGGACGCGTATAACGTATAAGGTTACTCTTCGAAACTAGCGAACTTCTGCATCATCTCGGTCCGACAGCGCTCTTCGAGAAGATTCAAAATTTCAGGCGGAACGAACTTGCGCAGCGTTGCTAAACCTTATTACGGCTCCTCAGAGTCGAGCTCGGCACTTACCGATGTTGATGGCCAGTTCGCATCCGTCGGACATGCAAGGGACGCCATTAAGGTCTGCTGGCAGCGGTTGTTCGATGACATTAGCGGTCACATATCCGCGTACGCATTCCTCGCAGAATAGATGATTGTCTTTGGCTTTAGCTAAATCGCTTTCAAATAAAACCAACGTTTGTGTGAAGTTGCAGGCAGGACTCCCTGACTGACTAGGGATCGTTCAAAAATTCAGTCGCGTTTTTCTGTTTCCTTACCACTTCTACCTTGTACTCCTTGACAACCGACACCGTCGCGAATTGCGAAGTTCTCGAAGCAAACGGAGCACTGGAATGTCGTCGGTGTCGGCGGGCTCTAAACGACTTGCAAATTATGTGAGTACAACTTGTTAATTTGAACCTTAGGCCTGTTTAAAGTTGAAGATTTAAGCTGCAACCTCAGCCTTTACAAACACTCATAAGTTATTCGGTGACGCCAAAAATAGGGGCTGCCAGCGCACATGTTCGGCGTCATTTCATGCAGAGAGTTTGTAGATCTTGAAATCTGCATTCGCAGATCTCCAGGTAAATAGGTTATTCCACTGCAATGCAACTACGAGTCGAACCAAGGACGGTACGCGACAACTCACCGCAGTTTTTGCTGATGCCACCGGCTTAGCAGCTCGAGGATGGTCCTTGCTGGCATTGCCCGTCGACGGTCGGTTTTCTTTGCCAATCGGTGCGGCTCGAATGCGGAACCGCTTCCCGTCCTCGAGTACCAACTCGTCATCGGCGACCACGTACACAGGCGTTGCAAAGTCGGTGTCCAGTACTTCGATGTCGGTAACCCTCAGCGGACCGTACTTGGAGGCATAGCGACTTAGCACATATGCCTGCAGATCCGCGCAAGTCTTCGTCGGAGATTCGTCGAAGATGAATCGAATCGGATGCGTCTTCGTTTCGCCCGTTTCCAAAATATTTCCAAAATGAGAGCTCGGCCAGAACTTTTAAGGTTTTCGTCTTGGACGACATAGCTGGTACAGGTAGGCGAGGCACTATTGCAAAGACTGAATGAAAGCAGGATACAATTGGATGCCTAAATTTATGTGCATGCGTAATTGGAGAAGCGGGGAACGTTTTAACAAACCGCCAGTCGGACAATTTTCCCGCGTTTTGATTTACCCCATACTAACCTAGCCTTCGTCTTATGGTCCCCGAGGTTGTCCCTGGTCGGCTGCTTTAGTCGGCCAGAATCAGCAATTAATGACTTATAGAAATTTAAGCTCTTCGAACCTAGGAAAATTTTTGGGATTTCACTTATTGCGAAGTTCGCAAAATCGAACTAGAATTTTCTGAATTCTCATCAACTTTCCCAACCGACCGGAAGACGCTAGGCCTGATGCGTTCACAAGGTCGAAAGCTGAGATACAGGGAAACATCCGTCCAGGTGAGTCTGGTCTCGTGCCGTTCCTGTAGTGTTTAAGCTCAGCTCAGGAAGGACTGTTTCCTGGGAATCAATCAGCGAATCTGAGAGTCTGTCTTGGTCAGCACTGAACTTTCTCATCGCATGGATGAAAAAGGGTCGCTGTTTAATGGGCTGCACGTAACCTGCGTAGTTTAAAAAAAGAGCACTCAATTCAGCCGCGCATCATTTGCTTCATTTGTGTTAACCAAAGCTTTCAAAATCTCTCTGACAGCCCAGATGGATTCAACCCTAGCCAGTCTTGAGGATGAAGTAATCGCCTTTGCGCAGCAGCAAACTGCCGACCTCGAAGCTCTGCGCAGTGACCTGAATGCCCTCCTGGACGCTCGGCGTAAGGCGGTCGAGTCGGCTGCGACCAAGTTGCTGCAGCGGGTGGACGAGCTTCGGACGAATTCCGCAGCCGCACAAGTCAGTTCATCGCCGGCTGCGATGGATGTTGCTGTCAACGTCATCGAACGTGGTATGTTTTCAGTAGGTTTGCGTAGTGGACCCCTACAGTTTTCCGTTCTGTTCCTTACGTGCAAGTTTCCGACCCTGTTTCCAAAAGAGTGCCGCACTGTCCCCGCAGGGCACAGCACATAAAAGTACGGCTTTGATTAAAAAATGGCGGCTTTAGGCTGCTCTAGGCAGCAGCAAACTGCCGACATTGTGCAAAACGACATGACAGTACAGGAGAGAGTGTTCCGAACCCTGGACTACAAAAACAGTACGCCTGGGAAGAGAAATTCTCTGAGTGGAGAAGAGGCGCACTCGTCCAAGGGGAAGTTGGGATGTTACTATACAGTGAATCGGTGTAAAACCAGTACAGTTTTAGAGCGTTCGATATCTAAAGCCGCTCCGAATGCGGATGATTATGGAATGCCGCTGCCGATCCGACTGCAATGCATGGACGGTAAGTGCCCTATTTTCCCGAGCGGAGTTCTTGAGAGCTTTGCCAAGTCGGATGGATAATATTTAGGTACTTTTAATGGTTCTATGGGTTTCAGACTTACTGCAGAATCCGCTAGTGGACGCATGTTCCGAACTCTCTTGTCAGTCACTAAGCATTGACGCCAGCTGCGCCTTCCAAACCCACAAATTATCCGCCAAAACCCGCTCGCTGGCCTATTCATATCCAAGATGGCTTAACGCAGGGATAACCGTGACGATTAAACGATCGCGTGACGCAGTGGAAATATAGCATGCAAAACGCACGAATGCACTTTGGGAAGGACACAGCATATTTTTACACGGTCCCCTCCCGCGTAATGCACTTGAAGGTTGGTCTTCCCCTTCTACCTTGCACGAACATACCAAAGTGC
Organism: Aphelenchus avenae; assembly: GCA_020875895.1. Taxonomy (NCBI): domain Eukaryota; kingdom Metazoa; phylum Nematoda; class Chromadorea; order Rhabditida; family Aphelenchidae; genus Aphelenchus; species Aphelenchus avenae. Next base: position 399,903 of record JNEY01000059.1, read on the forward strand.
TTAAATGTGTTGGGATGCGTCCCCTAGTGAGTCACGAATCATGCACCAATATCCCTCCTCCACAGCTCAACTTAGCTGATGCACACCACGCTCAGTGTACCTCAAATTTAGCTGATCGCCTCGAGCGCGCTTTGCAAGCGATGAGGCAGAATGCTCGGTTCACGGACGCTTACCTCGCTAGCAACAAAATGCAGGAGGACAACATCGCCCTCCTGAAGAACAATGTGCTCTACGGAGAGCTCGAAAGCACCGAGCTGTTTGCTGTCCTCTGCTTCATCGCGGGCATGGCTCCAGTTTCGGTCGCAGTTGTCTCCTCAGACTTCTTCGGCGCTCACGCAAACGCGAGTCAGAAGGACAAGGACGGCATTCGCTCGCATGACAACATCTTCTGCGTCCACGACGATTACGAAGTCCTGTTGATGCCAGTGTTCGTCATCGACGGTCAGGAATTCGAGCATGGCCTCGGACACTGGGTAAGCAGTGAAGTTTTGGACTAGAATACCAGCATTTTTCGGTACTAATTAACCTGCCTACTTGAAAATCCAAGCTTGAACAAAAAAAATCCGTCGCCTGATACGGCGTTAACAATCACAGTGGTCACTTATACATTCCTATAACGGATCCTATAAGGATTCTCTCCTAAGAATTTCATGTCCCCATTTTAGTTTGTGTGGCCCATTTTTTGCGCCCCTCCCCGTAAAAATCTCGTGCTTTCCCCATAAAACTAGAGGTTGCATCTGTCCCCCCGGGCCCTTCCGGGGTGACTCCCCACCCGTGCCGGGGTTCGCCAACCATAGGCCAAATCCAAAATTCCGTCAAAAGAGGCGAGGTAATTCAAAAAAAGGCCGAAGATGAAAGAAGTTTAGAAAATATCGCCCAAAACGGGCCACAATTGCTTGAATTTTGGCGAAAACAAGCCAAATCCCTGGCCGGCACCACGGGTGCCGGGGTGCCCCCCCCCCACCACACGTCCCGTGGAGCCGGGCGGCCGCGCGTTGCCAACTCTAGCTAAAACCATGCCCCCTAACGGAGTAACAACCCAAACGGGCTCTCAAACCGAATCCCGCTAGCATAAAGATGTCACTGACACGAATTGTTTTTGCAGATCATCGGCATCTACAATCGCCACACTCGAGACGCCACCGTCTACAACCCTGCACTGCTCGGCAGCGTTTCACTCGATACGCAGGAAATGATCGTAAAAGCCGTCCGAACATCGCTTCACGAGGGAGAGGTGGAGCCTAGCGTTGAATGCCGATTTGAGACCCACGGCTACAACAAGCAGCTGGACGCGACTAGTTGTGGCTTCTTCGTCGTTCTCTACTCGGAGCTCTACGTCTTCCGAGGTGAAGACCGAATGCGCATCGCGGGATTCGACATCGACGGCTACCGTCGGAGCGTCGTCGGTTTGGTGCAGCATCTCTACGAGGAGTTCGTCAACGGCGGGCCGTTGGTTCATTCTGAAAGTGGAGAATGCAACACGCCGTTGGCACCGTCAGCGACCTCCCTCCCTTGCGGCGATTCTAGTAGTCCCGACCATGCGGCTCTGACATGCGAACCGCAGTCAGAAATGTTGACTGCTTCAGTTGTTGCACAGTCCACTGCGCAGGACCGACGATCGAAAGCTCAGTCGGCCGCTGTCTCCGGTGTCTGCGCTGAGGATAGCTCTTCTATCGCAGTGACGCCCAAACCGGCAGCGCGGGCCGCAAACGGCTTTTATTCGGTGCCGCCGTTGAACCTGCATGAGACTCTTGACCAGCACAAGCAACGGGCGACTCATCCGTCCCAGATAATCTCCCATTGCTACGCCTGTTCGTCGGCATTCAGCGGTCCTAACGGAACGTCTTGCCGACCGGAATCGGGAAGCGGTAATATCCAAACACTGCGCCCTTGGTAGCTTTATTAAAGGGATTTTTAGATTTGACACACAGTCACAGTTTTTGCCGACTGTGCGTCATCGACTACTTCAATAGGACGGAGACCGGGACTCTGCGGGTCGCACAAGATGGCGGTGGTGTCGGATGTGCGCGGCTCAACTGTCCGCAGTTCCTCGCATGCGGTGAGTAAGATCACGGGCAATAGGGCGTAGCCCACCTCTGTTCGTAAAAGTTGTGAGGCTTCGTTTTTACAGCTCCCAAGTGCGTTTAAAGAAGAGCGTTTAGAATCGCTCACTGAACTCCTAAGCTCGGCTGTTATGACTCGCATTCGTGAGCATTGTGAGAAGGAGATGCTGCTTCAGATGGCTTCGTTTGAAAGGTTTCCTAACGCGGTGCGAATGACGTCTGACACTATTACTTCTAGATGCAAGAATCCAAAGTGCGACTATGCCGTGGAGATCGAAGCCCATCCGGCAATCGAGCCGGTTTTCCGCTGCGCTAAATGCCGAGCAGCGTTTTGCAG
>JNEY01000059.1:414636-429858 GCA_020875895.1 Aphelenchus avenae
TTAGGACGATGGTTGCGAAAGGACGGCTCTCGGAAGTGGTTGGGCTGAGCGAGAAGCCGGTGAACCTAAAGGTGTACGAAGTCGTCCTTAAGTCGCCGGCTTCTACTGTTGCTCCGCGCACTGACGTGAGTTTCAAGTTGTCCACCGATGCACTTTCGGGCAACCATGTAGGGGACTTTCACCGGGGGCGGGCCCAGGACCCGCCAAATCGGAAAAAGTGTGCATTGTTTGTTCGAAGTAAACAAAAATCGTCCCAAACTATGGTCAGTGGCTCGGAACTGCTGCTTCGTGTACTATTTTTGGCCTTACTTAAAGCCGGGGCTCAAAGACGGCTATCTACCGGGCGCCTGGGGCGGGGGGGGGGGGGGGGGGGAGGATGAGCGGGGCACGAATGTGCGGCCCTCTTACGTAGTTGCTCTTAGGGTACTTCAAACGAGACTAACGTCATCCCGAAGCGCGATGCACAGAAGTCACAGTGGCTATTCGCGCTGGCCCAAGCGAGCGTCACCATCCAGTCGACTATTCTTGGAACCCCGCGACATGACGCTGGACGGACTATCGCATTGGCGGGGCATAAAGTAATTAGGGAGCGTCCAGAAAGTCTCTAATCATTATATCGCCTTTTTTACCTCTCCCCTCTCCTGTAATAATAATCAGGGGCCCGAACCCGCCCCCCGCCCCTGCCCGTTACCAAATGTAATCAAAGGCCCGACCCCTCCCTCCCTCCTGTAAGGCTTACACACTTTCTGGACGCCCTCTTATTGGCAAGTGTGTCGTAAGCCAATGTTCTTCGTTCACCTCGCTTTCGTTTTATTTTCTTAGCGCACTTTTCTGAAGCACACGGCTTAACATTACCCTAAAATCCTAGCGCGGTTTGTAAGAGAGGAAAGCACCGTTGCATTGGTTTCAGTATATCCTGACTCCTAGACGGTCTTGCAAACTGCAATTGTGTCCGTCCCTCGGTGAGACGCCACAAGCAGTGTAACGGAAGCCTAAGCCTGAAAACTAATGAGCGGCTAGCAACGATATGGGCGACTACGGACTAAGTAGGACAATTAACAAGGATATGTAGGCCAACATCACGACGATCACCCTTGCTAGTCCTCGGATCGTCTGTGCGTCGCCCACCTGCACTGAAGGCGTTGTTGGCTATGACGGCGAGCTGCAAACGATCTACTCCACGCACTGCCATCCGGTGTGCGACGAGGTGGATGGCGACGACACCGGTCGCTTCGTGAATCCGGCGCTTCTGAAGTGCTCGAAGCTGTCGACCGGCACGTGCACCTCGTGTGGCTGTGACTGGGAGCTGCACTTGCGCGTCACACAGGAACAAGAGGCGGACTATTCGGTAGGCGCTGGCAGCCAGACTGGCACTGGAACGCCCAGTGCCAGCGTAATTGAACAGCTTCTCGCCGAACAGCGCTCCATTGTCGAAGCGGCAGCGCATCTGACGACCTTCTTATACGTTTCCCACGGCCAGGATTCAGGCTCTGCTGGCTTTGTGGAACTCCTCCTTCTCGCGGCAGAAAGTCAGGTGCGTTTAGAGCGTGCTCAGCGTCCAGGCATTCAATGACCTGTATAAAACCAATCGTCGTTCGTACCTAACTGAAGGGGATGATAAAGTGCAGGCCTGTCCGCTAAATTTTGTGACAATGAAGACACTTCCGTACACTTGGATCTTGAACCCCATTAAGGGGGCGGGGATGGGGGTTATCCGGGGAAGGAGGCATTTATCCGGGAGAGGGGGGCATTTTTGTCGTTAACAACGATTCAACGATATGTTTTTGTTAAGGCATGCCTTCGCGACTCCATTCAAGCGCTGATCCGTCAGTACAACGAGGAGTTTGCCGCCACACTGGAGTGCGTGCAGCAAGGCCTCCTGCAGGTCAACGAGCAATCTACAACTTCAGCATTCGAGCGAGTGGTGCGCCTAGCGGTTTCCGGTCCGATGATACGTTCTCTCCTGCAGACCGACACGGACCCTGCGCGACGTAGCACGGTACGCTGTAGACTTGGGCAGTGGACTCCAGAACTGACTGTCGTTACGTAACGTTATATGGTCCGATTTACGTCTCGTATAACGAAAAAATGCCGTTACCACTGAAAACACTACGGGGTTTTTCCAAGCCGTTACACGAAAAGACCTAGAAAAACGCGTCAGACTGGACGACCGATGCCGAATGCGTCCCAACGGGGTTATATCTTGTTCCGTTCAGAACTACGCTGGAAGCAGCACTGACGCACTTGCGAAGAGAATGCAGCAGTCGGAGGCGCTGAACAAAGTCCTGCTGGCGGCCGTCCTCGTCCTCATTATAATTCTCTTCGTGTGAATCGACCTCCAGACGCACTGTCTCTTCTCCCAGTTATCTCCCATGAGTGTTCAGTTCAATTTCCAATTACGTGATACTCAGGCGATAAAACAACACTACCTAGCAAGCCATTCGCATTTGAGTATGGTAATAACACCGCAACTCTTTTTAATCTTTTGACCGCAATCTCCCAATGAAATTTGAAGTGGCTCGTTTATTATCCAGCTCTCAAATTATGCGCTCGAAACCCGTTACAGATCGATTACAGATCTGGCCCATGCCATATTAGCATCACAAGGTTGGAAGAACCTATGTAACTCGAATCGGCATATGAGAAGGTCGGTATATGGTGGTACCTTGAAATTTGCGACCGCTGGTGCGACGTTTAGGCAGGCTTCCGACACCTGCCAGTGGCCGAACTCATTCGTAGTTGACTTATCCAAGGTAAAAGAAACATTTAATAAAATTCGTACTATAGCCATTTTGAGAGACCGCTCTCCAGACGTCCACATGACAGCAGTAAAAGCGAAAGTTAGAACATTCTGCTCTTAACGCAAGCGGTCATTCGTGTCTTCGTTTTATCGAGCAGCGGAAGAGAACAACTGTACATTCCCACGATTATGCTTCATGTGTTCAGTGTGCGGATGACGGCCAAGCTACTAACGCTGGATAAGAATACGCACGTGTATTCAGTGACCACGAGAAAATTAGAAGGGCGACTTACTTATTTAGAAGAGGCAGACAGTGCGGCAGGCAGACAGTGCGGAGGGCGATTCCCGCGTTCACAAAATGACCGCTTGGTTGTTCAGAGCATACAAAGTTGGCGGTATATAATAAGGTCTAGAAGCGCAAGCACAATCATTATTCATCAGTTTAATCTTTCGACCGCCCTGTACCTATCACATTTTCGAAATGGGTGCTTTGTTCTCGACTACCCACGACCACACCCTTAAAGCGGACGTCAGCGAACGTGCCGGACAGGCAATTCAGAACACCAACAACGCGCTTGTCCGCGTCTCTAACGGCGTCTCCCAGAGCATCGTCGCTGCGACTGGAGGGCTTGCCAGCGTCGTCTACGACTCGACGCAGGCTCTTCAGAATACAGGCCGCGACTTCATCAACGGCCTCGGCGAGATTGTGCAGAACCTCCCCACGAACTTCTCCCATTGAATCGACGTGCCCACTCACTACGGCCTTCGCGTCGACGTCCCGACCGAATACTCGCTTGCCACCAACCATACCACGTATCATCGGTTCGACGCTCCGACCGACTTCCGTGTGGACGCCAACGCCACTACGCACCACACGCTCAAGTTGGACACTTCGAAGGACATCGCCTCGGTGCTCAAGGTTCTCGCCGTGGCCGTCCTTCTGCTTTCGATCGGCTACGCGTATTCCGCATTCTCGCTGGTACCGAACAACATTTTCGGTGCTGCTCTCTTTGTCCTCGGTGCGGCGGCTCTCATCATATGGGCTCTGGATCAGCAGGACAGTGTCAAGGAGATAGCTGCTCGCGTGTGGAACGCTCGTCGTGGTGAGCTTTTCCGTCTAATTGTCTTGGTAATTGACCAGGTGGCATTTTCGTGGTGGGCCATTAATATGTGTTACTTTTTTGGAAGGCCCCTGGGCTAGTCGGCTACATCGTTTATTTAAGTTTGAATCTGAAAAATGAGTCCAATCTCTGACAAGATTCTGTACGTCAGCGAATTGCGACTCCTCCGCATGCCGTTTAGTCATGTTTTTCCAATTTCAGCCGGTATAAACGACAAATACAGCTCCGTGCCCGCTGAAAACGAGTCAAACTTTTTGAAGAAGAAATGTCGGGATGGCCAGCGCCTTGGTGCGTTTCACTGGCTCTCAATTTAGTTACTCCTGACGTCGAGTACCAGCTACACATCGGAGCAGTTGCCGTCAACTTTCTGCTGTGCATTCTGTGCAAGAAGAATGCCGATCTGCTTGACTTCTACGGTTTTATGGCCTATGCTGCCTTGGTTGTCGGAATCGCGGAAGCTTTCAAGGTAATGTTCGACGCTTAGATCCTTTGTATAAACGCTGTGCCGCTTTACTTTATTTGTGGCACGGGAGGATCAGCAAGGCATAGTTGAAAGCGGGGCGCATACCATGTCGTTTATGGTAGCTTTTCAATAAATTTTAGCTTGACCTGTTTTGGGCTGTTCGTTAAAAACGTTGCGTGTGTTAAAGCAGCTTTTAGTTGACTTCCCGGAAAGGTTCTCTCCTAAGTTTCCGCTTCTTTTGCGAGGAATGTGCCTTACGAGACGGGCCGTCGTCTTTTCACATGGGGTTGAAAGAAAACCATAGCAAAAATGCCTGTCGCATGTCAAAAATGTTGCACCGAAAGCAAGTACCTAATCGTGCTTCGCTAAGCTGACTGCTGGAGTTTGAGTTGCGATACGTTAAAAATTCCTCGATATTTTAAGATAGCTCGTTTGGTTGACGGCTACGCTTCGCACATCAATGCTGCAGGCTTGCTCTTCTTCGCTCTGCACAGCGTATTCGACGTCGTTCTGGCTTGCTCCCAGGAGCGTCCTCTGAAAATGATGGTCTTCGCCCTATTCTCCACTCTTCACAGCACCATGCAGATTCTACTCTGCGGTGGCATCGTCCGCTCTTAAATTGTCATATGTCGAAGTACTCACGCTTTATCATCGCCTTTCACGTTTGTTCACTAAGAAAACTTTGTGACCACGTTTTTTTTCGTTTACTCTGCTTGACTACTCCATCCACTTTCTAGTAAAGCATCCACTATCGTCTTCAAATGGGATTCGTACGGGAGACATCACAGGCAAGGTATGCGCAATACGGGTAGGGATCTCAAACACCCCCTTGATCAAGGGGGTACCCCCTGAATTTGGCCTTTTGCCCCTGATTTTCACGAGCAAATTCAGGGGGTATAGGGTCATATTTTTGCAGTAGTACTGAGTTTTTCGTGTAGAAAGCCCATTGTTCCACTGAAATAAGTCGTTGGCTTCGCCTGCGGCGGGCTAAAACGCAATTTCCTTCGGAAATCACGTTTATTTTGTAAAATTCTGCCTGCAACGGCGGAATTTTTCGGGCGAAGCTTTCCTGGCGGAAAGCTCAAAGAGGCATCTGAAAGATGCTTTTTTGGAGCGCCAGTAAATCTTGAAATGCCTTTAAAACAAAGCAGAAAAATACCCCCTGATTTACCCCCTGAATTTGACTCCTGGCCCCTGAAAAACCCCTGAATTTGACCTGCTGGGCCCTGAATCCCGGTTTTGCAGTTGAGACCCGTGAATACGGGATGCTCATGTATTTGCATAAGCCGAGCAGAGGAGGAATGCAACGTGAGCTTCTTCAGTACATTTTTAACATTCCATTATTGAGAACGATATTTTGCTTTGTCTAGCTATCTCAAAAACATGCTGAATGCTTCACGAAGCGGAGCGTGGACTCTCTACGCCGATTTTGAACGCAAATGGTCAGATAGTTAGGTACTGCATGCGATGTGCGCTCAGTTAACGTCCAACGGCGCGTAGTGCCCAGGGTAAACTATGATTCGATGGAATTCTATTTTCGTACGGTACGTTTTATTGAAGCGTTGTAAATAGAATGTGTATTGTATTGCGGTAGCGTATTTAAAAAACCTTGAAGCATGATGCGAAAACTAAAATGGCGTATGATATCAAAGGGGCGTAGGAATGGGTGAAGTAGCTTGGTTGTGGGCATGCTGATGTTTGTCCGGTTCAGCTTTTCAGAAGTTCTAAATTAATAGGCAGGCTTTGGAGACATATCACCTAAGAGTACCTTCTCGTTCGCGGCAGCCGGCTCGCTGATCCAAACGTTGCAGTGCTTTTTCGGCGCATATTCGGAGCCCTTTGGACAGTTGAAAGCTGCTGCAAATGCCCCAAAGTTCTGCAGCGTTCCGTGAATGCGGTATTTCGGTGGGCTGTGCGGATCATCCGGGTCGATCCGCACGGCGGAATTTTTCTCGGCACACCAGGCGTGTGCGAAGTTCAGGAAGAAGAGCTGGTCGTGGTTGAACTGGTTGGTCACGTGGCCAGGCAATAGCGGGTCCGGTCCGTTCAGCCCCACCTCGTTCTCGTACGCGCGGAAAGCCGCTCGTGCACCTACAGCACAAGATGCAGAGAGGTTATGTGGCAGTTCTTACCGCCATTGTCGGCAATGTTCTCGGTTTGGGTATGGTTGCCGGACAGGCACTCACTGGTGTCGTTCTCCGACGGGCAGAAATGGTCGTATTCTTGGATCAAGCAACTGGCCCTAAATAAAGGGAGTTAGCGAGGCGAGCGATCTGCCAACGTGCTTACATCGCGTCGAAGGCCTTCTGGGACTTGTCGTCTAGCCAAGGCGAAAGCCGACCGATGCTATCCCATTGCACTCCATTGGTGTCTGCATTTTGAGGGTATTTGAATCATATTGGGCGGTTTCTCCTCACCAAAGCCATGCGTGATTTCGTGACCGATGATGGTGCCAACACCGCCAAAGTTAAGCTAAAAGACGGTATTTTATCGCAGTTCTCGGCGCCACAGGTACAACTTTCAGTACCAGGGGTGGGACCGTACTTCGGATTCGGATTCGGAAATTCGGTACATTTTCCGAAGTTCGGATTCGGATTCGGTTGAAAAACCGAATTTTTCCGAAGTTTGCACTTGGTAAAATGACCCGGCGACAAGCGCCGCAGAAGCGAAAATCTTCACCTTTTTTGGTCAAAATTCACTAAAATTTTGGCCGAATCGCCTGCGGCGCGCCATATATTCGACACAGCAGTTACCGCTCTACTTGCTAGTAGTCGGAGGAGCCTTCGTGGACGAGCGAGAGTGGGTCTCCGCGAGAGCGGCACATTGTCCACCGCTGCAGATGGAACCCTGGCAATCGCCTTAGAACGTCGTGGCAAAACAAATTTTTGCACCTGAGGGTTCGCCCTTGAAAGACATATGACCACTTAGCCAAATTTCGTCAAAACCGTCTAGTACCGGTCAGAAATGAATTAATGAAAAACTTCGGATTCGGAAATTCGGTACATTTTCCGAAGTTCGGATTCGCTTCGGTTTATTTTTTGACCTTCGGATTCGGGTTCGGTTTGAATCCAAACGCGCCCATCCCTGTTCTGTACGAGAGCCGGTTCGGCTGCATCGGATATAGTAAGTGAGTCTTATGACTGCGACCGCAGATACTTACCGATGCAGGCCAGTCTTTGTCGAATAACGGTTTCTGAATGATCGCAAGAGGTACGTTAATTGAATTCCGCGTATCCGCGTAATTGGCATTGACCTAAACAAACCAATTGAGTCATAGTGTAAACGCGATAAATCACCTCATTAATAGAAATGCTGAATTCTGTCCTGTCCACACCGTCTCTTCTGGCCAGCTGCTCCAGATCCCTGCGCATGTTGAATCGTAGCAGCTCAGCTCCGCCAGAACAAAGCTGTTGTTCGCCGAAGCCAAGTCGAAATCGCTGTAGTACTGCGCCAAACGTTTGTCGTCGACCAAAAACTCCGGATAGCCGATGTTCTTCACCATCTTCTTGAGCTTTTCATAGGCCTGGTGCCTTGATTCGTCGCTCATCCATGTGATCTGATCGATCATTGACTAAAATATGAGTCCGCGAATACGTCGATTCGGGCAGCAGGCATCTACCTGAAGGCCGTCGAGGATTCCGCTAACCATGCGGTCAGCTGTGCGCAAGTGCTCCTGTCGGTCTCTGTCCGTTGGGAATACCGCATCAATGAAGGCTCGACCAGAAGCGAACGGCATCGCGCCGACGGCAGTGTTCGCTACGCAGTAATACTCGGCCGCTTCCACCGTGTCGGACCAGGGAAGCACTACTTCGCCTCTAGCTTGATCCATGTGTGACGGCATCTGAAAAATGATGATTGAGCCTACCTTCTAGCACGTGGACAAAACTGCAGGCACTAGTTGCGTATGGGGGACAGTACTTTATGGGGGCGGTCACATTATGTAAGCACCCTCCCATGTGGTGCGTAGACAAAGTGACCACTCACATAAAGCACTGACCACTCCATACTCAAGTACCAAATGATTACCCCTATACGGCGTCGTTTAATCTCCGCTAATACGGCGTCCTTGGCACTAATGCGTCGAACCGTCTTGGGTTCCACGAAGAGCCTCTCGTAATACCTAAGGAGTTGCACGTAGATGAGGTTGTAGAGCGTGTGCGCCTCGACGCCATATTGGTTTCCTTCGCTGAGCAAGGCCTTCAGCTTGAAGAAGTACTCCAGTGCGGTTAGGCTTATCTTGTAGTTAGGATCGCGAACGCGCTGCTGCACATCGCCGCTCGATGATGAAGTGTACGCAGTTATGAATCTAAACTTCGTTCATTAAGCCAATATTCATAAAGTGCAGTTGATCACAGCGAAAAATTCGCTTGCTTTTGATGCGTAACATACTCGGTAAAGTTGATGAAGTCTCCGAAGGCGCTGTCCACGCCGACTACGGTAAGTGGGTTAAACACCTTCCTGAAGTCATCCTGCCGCTTCATGCCTCCCGAAACGTTGTTAATAGTAGCGCCCAAGCGTTCAATCGCCTTCACTTCGGTCGCCAGCACATCTTTCGGAATGTAGCGACCTACGAGGTTTGCGAACCTGGAACAACGCAGGTGTGTCATGTACCGTTAGCCGCACAGACGTACTTTTCAAGCAATTCGTCGGTCCCGTCTAGTTTGACTTTGTGTACGTTGAAACGCACTTTCCGGAAGTCTGGTTCAGGGACGACGTTGCCCATGAAAAGATAGTATGGCTGTGCGCCTTCCGGATCGATGACGTTGGAGGATACTTCAGTTTGGAACAGCGGGTTCGCGCCTACAAAAATTGTGAAAACTCATTGGTCTTGCGTAACAGCGTTAACTAGCGTCTACGCTTCACGACCGGTGCTGCTATTAAGGATTACTTGTATCGGATTCATTCGTTCCTGTACAGACATTGTTTCATTTTATCAGATGTAGTCACAGCGTGACCACATTCACCCAGCGTTGGCGTGCAAACATTCCAGGTCACTGCATGCATCGAAGAGATTTAATTATCTCGATAGAGAAACCCGTTTTTTTCCAAAAACCCGAGTCGTAAAAGCCTGAGTTTTTGGACCAAAATTCAAAAATGCGTTGCTTATCTTTTCAGAACCCGGGCTTTCCGGCTAGGCTTTCAAGACTAATAGATTATCAGCAGATAAACCTGATATCAAGTCGAGGTATCCCAGCGCACGGCCCAGCATTGTCCCATTTGGCCATTCGGCGACTGGACGCCCGTCGATGAGCGGAAAGAGCAGTCCCGTCTCCTCGGTGAAGTTACGCACCAGCGCCACCGCAAGCTGCGGGTCTAGCACGGAGGAGTGGTTTCTCATTGACGCTACGCATGCGTTGACGTACTGCTCGTACTTCTTCCACGGTTTTGGCTAGAATTTCATGACCTTAACCGCTTGCACATATCTATCTTGTCAATTTTACCTTTCCTCGTGAGCTGTTAATTGCTTTGTACACGGCGTGGAACACCTGTTCCTGGGCGTCGTCAAGCACCTGAGCCGATCCTTCGTATCTAGGTATGAAGCGTTGGTCTTAGCTAAGCAAGGCTCTGGATGCATACCTTTCGCATGCGAACTCGTAGAACGAATCGCATGGGTTTCGAGAGATGTTTAAGGTCCTAGAAATTGTCTTAGCGGCTTCCCGGTAAGCAGCCGAATGCGACGTCGGAGGTGGAGGAACATCCTTCGTGTCTAGGTGTATTAAATAAACGCGTTCACAAAAAAAGTGGCTAACCGGAGCTCGCGACGTACGTCGAGAGCAGCAGGGCGAACGAGGCAACTAACATCGCTCCACTTCGTTTCGAACAGTGAGCAAATGTGAGGGCAAAGCTTCTCTTAAGCGTAAGAATCGTAACATTCCTACGACATGCTTAGCAGTTTCATTCTTTATGTTCGATCTGCTCCAGACATGATGACTTGTCCTTCCAGGAATCAGTCGAAGCGCCCTGTGTGTCATTTAAAATTTGTTTCCTCGATTGCCTTTCGACATTTAACGCTGTTCAAAGATGTGACTAATCAACGCAAATGACATTCGCGAAACAACGCGCTAAAGGGCGTCCCAAGAGGAAATTCTATGTACGCCCATGGAACACCATATGTGAGATCGTGTCGTCGCGTTTCAGCATTTTGCGACTCGAATGCCTTTTCGTTTTCGAACCCGTGCGTTGAAACGGCGTAAAGCTTTATACAGACTCGGGATTCTGAACCACGGACCATGAAGCACACCGGTTTAGCGGCCACGAAACAAGGCCATAACGGTACCTTTCCGCTGAAAGCCCAGACGTTTGTCGGGCTAGACAACTGGAGGTAACTGGCAGCATGCTGCAGACTTAGTAAAATGCCGAGCAGAGTCAAGGATCCATGAGCTCGGGGCATACGTCGTACCGGTAGGCCAGTGGCGTACTTTGGGGGGGGGGGGCGGAGGCGGGCTGCGGCACTGACTCCATTGCAAATCCAAGACTTGATCGATGACAGCATCGTCTTAGTTTATCGTGGTACTTTGTGGCCTAGCGAATGATATCAAAATTCGAGTGGGATATGGAGGTTTGTTTTTTAAGTAACCTTTAAATGTATTAGAATATTACACGTTTTAACCTTGTCCAACACAGTTTCCACAACAATGTTTAAAGTGTGAAAGTCATTTTCTGTACTTGTTTGTTCATCTCCTAAGCCACCTGGGTGTTTAACACATTTGAGACTGCCTGGTGGATTGGGCGGATGTCTGGAAACAGACTACCGAGCGCCGTGGAGGGGTGGATAAGCATTCCGAACTGGCGGAATCTCAGCGTTTACTGCGAAGTTTAAAGCGCTAGTTCCATGTGATTGCTATGCGGCTATGCAATGCTCCGCAGTCCTTTTTTGCTGTGGCAATTAAAGTAAATTAAAGGCCTTAGAGATTTCTCATTGGACATTTCCCTGGACTTTTTTTACTGAAAGATGTACAAATGTGTAAAAAAGAATTAAGGGATCCCCAATAAAAATGCAACGAATATCTTCAGAACGGTTTGCCGATTAAATGGCTGCGGTAACGCTAGAAATAGCGAAAAGAATAATGCAACAAGTACAGTAAGCAAGTTTCTAAATGCCAAAAACGTGCATACTTAGTCCCTGCGGACGTTGATGAAAAATATCATATCCATTCTCTAAAAGATACGGGGAGACTTGTACAAATATGTAATCACTTCTTGCCCGAACCGATAATGAATGTCAAAAAAAGTTGTCGCCTCGGTATACCCGCTGCATTCTGGTCTTAAAAGCACGTCTGCGAAGACATACAGGTTTTTGTAAGGGTTCGGAATACCGAGTCGCCGAGCGTGAAGCCCACAGGATAGCGACTGTCTGACAAGCCTGGACGTGGGATTTTCCAGTGAAAATGCGCGGAAAACGTTGGGCGATGGACAAAACTGCGTTCACTGGCCACGAATTCTCAAAACTTCAAAAGTTCCTAGCAGAGCCAAAGGTATATCAAGGCATAGGCAGAAGCCAAAGTAACAGCTCAGCTGGACATTCAGTCGACTTTGTGTTTTAAAAATCCTCAGTATGTCTGCGCTCTTTAAAGCTGCGCAAAGCCAAGTCGACGCCGAGAACGCCCAGAAATACGTAGACTGCGCGAGGATCAAGAAGGCTGTCATCGAAAATATTTTCTGCGGTCTCTACGACAATAGAAGCAGTAAGTACAAGCAGGTTCAATGACAACGTCTAAACTTGCTGATTCCTGTAGATATAGTTCCTCAAACATCATGTTGTAGTCATGTGGGAAAGGCCGTGTCGTTTTCATTTTGGTTTTAAAAGAATGAATCACGACGCTGTGCTGAGGGGCAGGGTTTTATGATGGGGGTGATGAAGGCAGCAGGCAAGAGACAAAGCTTACCTATGTAAAATGACAACGTTGCGCGCATAGGAAAAAGGCCGCCTTTACCATAACCGCTAATTATGTCAGGTAGGGGGGGGGGCAAAAATTTTGGTTTCTTTACCCCCCCCCCCCCCCTCTATACAGCCGAGCCCGACGTTTGTTTTGCCCACTTTTCCCAGAATGAAAATTTAGTGGTCGTTTGCACAGTACTTTTACACCGAGTCTCTACGATACCAGTAATTTGCGCTTGCATAATATAAGTTTCGAAGAATGGATAATGCAAAGTCGTCCATTAGGCAGGCTTCTCGACGTTGACGCTTGGATTCGCAAGGCTCCCAACAACTTGGCCTTTCTCGAAGGGAACGCGGCGCAGCTTGGCTCTTTGTTCGATGAATTAATCGACAGGGCTTTGTAAAGTAAAGCGCTTGTTTTGTGCTAGGAACGCAACATACGTTATTTAGCCTTCGACGGGATTTCACAAGATGTGGCACAACACTTTGATGTTGGTTCCTCGGTCGTCGACTGCGGTGAGCTGAAGAAGGGAATTACCTCAATGACTGACCAGCAGTGCCGCGAGGCCCTGCCACGTGTTATCGACCTGCTGGCGGTTTACGCATCAAGGTTTTTCACGGAAGAGCGGCACCGGCAGTGCTTTTATCGGACGCAAGCGGCAAACGAGAAAGTGGCCGGGATCTACTTCGAAACTGCAAAAGAGTTAGCGGCTAAAGTGGACCAGCTAGAGGACAACGGTAAACTTTCAAAAAACTGACCACTTGCTCTTCGTAAAAAAAGTTCAGCTCGCCAACTTTCCTCTAGCATCCTTACGATGCAGAAACAGGCGTCGAAGACGGCCGCCAAACTGGCAAAGCTCGCTGAAACTGTCGAGACGTTCATCGGCGACGTCCATTTTGAAAAGGCAACAGACCCGTTGAATCGCCTGACGCTTTCGTTGGACAAGCTGTTAAGCCTGCCATCTGTAATGGGAATGTTTTTGTCCCAGTGCAAGAGCGTTGGGTTCGAAAAATAACAATCTTCATGTGGACTGTTTAATTACCCATACCGCTGAGTAGGGTAAAAAAGTAAGACGCGGCGGGAAGGGGGGGGGAGGGGACAATACCGTACACGCTAGGACCTTTCGAGATTTAACATACATGTACGGTACGCGGAAGTGTCAGTACCGGTACGGCTGCCGAATGTCTGTCCGTAGCGAAAGTCGACGACTTCTATTATCCAATCTAGACTCGAACATTGTGAAGAAGGACGTCTACGACGGGCTGCTGGAAGAGCATGACAAGCTGCTCTACGAGGTGAACTGCTTGACGATCGGACGCGAACGCTACCGTGCCCACATTGAGGATCTCAAGGCCAAGCTCAATGTCGCTAAGCATCCGAATCCGCTCGGAAAGAAGAACAAGAAGCAGTAACCGCTACTTGATGGTGTACACACGTCTTGCTCACATGTAACCTATTACTTACAATCGATTATTTCCTTGAGGTAAAATTTGACTTTGAACGTGATTCCAACACCGTTTTATCCAGAATTAAGGATGCGCACAGGTAGGATGCGATACTTTACGTCTGCCATATTGGTAGACATCGTAAAGAAACTGATGGGTTTCTAAGGTGGTTTCCGGGTTCCCGCCGCGACGACGGCTCGTGACGTGTTCAGCTTTCTCAACCCCCAATTTCATCCCACAAATTTCATGCACGACGCCCTACGTATAGAGTATGACGCACAAGTAGGCAGGTTCGGGAAACTAAAGCTACAAGAGGACGAAGCTTGAACGCTGGCAGGTTGCGGACATTTCTCATTGGCAGGTTGCGGACATTTCTTATGATAGCGCATCGAACACGCTCGGCGATGAAGGAAGGCTGGGAAATTGATGACGACCGCAGTGTTCGCTGTCCAGTTGCTAAAACGCGGAAATACAGCAGTGCCTGCCGTATATATACTGGTGGGCGCCAATAGTGGCAGCCCGTCGCAGATCATTCGATCCATTCTATATTGTTGATAAACCGTCAGCATGTCTGCTCTCTTAAAAGCTGCGCAAGACCAAGCCGACGCCGAAACCGCCCAGAAATACGTCGAATGTTCGATGATCAAGAAGTTCATCGCAGAAAAGCTCTTTCGTGTCAACAAGGGCCTTTACCCTAGAACCAGTAAGTATCTTTTAAACGAAGCAGCTTTTTCTGGTGTTTTATACCCCCCCCCCAAAAAAAAACATGTCACTCATCAAAGCGTGCAGCTTGTGCAGTCACGAGCGCCAACATCCATCGCAGCGACATCATGCGATTTTTCTGAAATGTTGATCGTTGCGAAAAATTGCCTCCGGAGGTGTTTAGTTGCAGGCGAAAATAGGTTACCTAAACCCCGAATTTTGGTTCCATTCGGAAAACTCGATTCGTCATCTACCTGAGAGCTTCACTACCAGCCACTGAGTCATATTTATAAGCTCAGATAAAGCGCGCTTGCGCGGAACATAAGAAAATCCTTGGGAGGAGGCACTTCTGCCGAACAGGATACTTTGAATCTTAGCTTCTTGCTGGAGCTTCTTGTTCGGGACCCCTTTTCTTCCCTCCTGTGAAAAAAGGAGGCCCGAACTGCATTAAAAAATTCTTTGATGGGTGGGCCAATTCGGTAGAAGCGCCCATTTCTTGGTACGATGTATGCACAGCTGGACTCCTTCGTCGAGGAACTTATCAAGCGGGAATCAGATGGTAAGACGACCAATTGTTTTCATATTTTGGTTACGTACGCGGCACGAATTTAGCTGCCGATTGTATTATGCAGGATGTGGCACGCCATTTCGAGTTCGAATCTCTGGAGTTCCACACTGATCACATGAAGAAGAGGGCCGTTTCGATGAGTGACCAACAGTGCCGCGAGGCTCTGCCGTTTGTTATTGACCTGCTCGGGTGCCAAATAAAGAGGGTTCTCGTGGAAATGGAGGAGCGAAAAATCATTCTTCGTGTGGAGTCAGCAAGCAAGAGAGTGGACGAAATCTACCTTGAAACTGCAAGGAAGCTTGC
>JNEY01000059.1:435124-457776 GCA_020875895.1 Aphelenchus avenae
CCGGCGAGGTAAGGGGGGACCAAGGCAAAATAAATTTTCAAGGCAGCTTTACCAAGAAAGCCTAAAAATGTCGTTGTCGGCGCCTGCGGCGGGCATATTTAGGCTAATTAGGTGTTATTTGGGACTGAAAACCATTGAGGCCTTAAAATTTCGATGAATTTTATTCCAAGAAAGCCCAAACACTTTTTGGCGGCGCCTGCGGCGGGCTTTATTGGGTACAAACACGCCAAACAGTGTTAAAAACCGCTGCTAGCTACGCCACTGCCCTAGACCGGCAAGGTTAACGGGACGGTTAACGGAGTATAGCAGCCACGATAAAGTAAGGAAATTCTATTTGCTACCGTGGCCTGGACGTTATTGGGGCAAGTCTTACCGACGCAGGCCAGTCTTTGTCGAAAAACGGTTGCTGAATGATGGCAAGTGGTACGCTGATCGAATTCCGCGAAGGCTCATATCCAGCGTTGATCTAAAACAAGCGAGTTGAAACACGGGGTAAATGCAAGGTAATAGTGTCGTACGAAGTTAATTGGAATGCTGAATTCTGTCCTGTCGACGGCGCCGGCTCTGGCGAGCTTCTCCAGATTGTTTCGCAGGTCGAAACGCTGAGCTCTTGATCTCGTAATCTAGGTCATAGGAGCACTCCACATCATCAAGCGGAAAAGTGACTGATAAGCATTCATTGAGAGACGTACGTCGGTGCGAGTCCGTCGTGCCTTAATTGTCGTCAGCCTAAATTATCCACGGCATTGCGAAAGACGGGCTCACCGAGACCCGGAAGACATGGCATGAAAGCAAAAAGTCCTCTTAGTCTTAGGCTTATCACACAGTAAGAAGCGGCATCACTCCCTTCTCGATTTCGTAATGAGCACTCCAATTTTGGAGTACCCCTCGTAATTTCGTAATCTAGGTCACAGGGGGCACTCCTCATCATCACTGGGGAAAGTTGCTGGTAAGCATTCAGTGTAAGACGTACGACGGTGAGAGTAGGTCGTGTCTTTATTATCGTCTCTCTAAATTATCCACCGCGTCGAGAAAGACGGGCTTCGTAGCCATAGGGCTCACGAAGACCCGAGCAGGGCATGAATGCATCGGCAAATAGTCCTTAGCCTTTAGGCCTACAGACATGCACACACATTAAGCAAGCAGATCCTTAGGCTTAGCGGAGCAGACGCTCCGAAAAGGGCCGCATACCTTTCGGCTTAGCGGGCGCTCCAAAAAAGCAGCGCATAGGTTTCGGCTTAGCAGCGGCGCGCGCACTTCCAGCCTTTTAGGCTAAAGAAAAAATCAATAATTTTGGCCCAAAAGTGATGATGCCACTACTAACGTGAACTACCTCACAGCGATGGCCGCAGAGCTTCAATCATTCTTCAATGAGCTTACTACGAAGGAAAGCGAAGGTAATGCGGTTTCTGGGGCTAGAGCATAGCATAAATTTAGTTGGCGAACACATTGTGCAGGCCGTGGCGCAATACTTCGGTCTCCATCATTCAGGCATCAGCTCCGCGCTGCTAAAAGAGAGCGCCGCTTCGATGAGTGGGCAGCAGTGCCGCGAGGCTCTGCCACTTGTTATCGACCTGTTGGGGTATCATGTAAAGAGAGTTTGCATCGAAATGGAGCAGTGAAAGTGTTTTCTTCGTACGGTGTCGGCAGTCAAAAAGGTGACCGAAATCTACCTCGAAACTGCAAGAGTTGGCGGACAAAGTGGACCAGCTGGAGAACACCGGTAAACTTTGAAGCAGTGACCTTAATCTATTTTGGTAATTTTTAAGTTCGCGAACTTTCTTCCAATATCCGCACGATGGCGAAGCAGGCGTCGAAGACGGCCAACGCGCTGGCAAAGTTCGCTGAAACAGTCGAGGCGTACATTGGCGGTGTCTACACTGAGAAGGCCAATGATCCGGTGAAGCGTCTGGCTAGTTCTGTCGATAAGCTGTCCAGCCTCCCGCCGTTTAATGGTATGCTGACACCTGTCAGAAAAGAGTTGACGCGAAAATTAAGCATCGTCAACTGTACCGTACTTCGGCCGGTACGGGAAGGGGGAACAGTACAATTCGGCCAAGGTTCTCGATGTTTTGTACGAAGTACGGCTCGTACCGTACCAGTACGGTACGGGCAGGCTCAGCACCGGTACGGCTGACGCATGCCAATCCTTAGGTAAAGTTTCTTTACCCGCTCTAGACTCGAACATCGTGAAGAAGGAACGTCTACGACAGCCTGTTGGAAGCGCACGACAAGCTGCAGCAAGAAGTGAACTGTCTGAAGGTCGGCCGTTAACGCTACCGTGCTCATATCGACGATCTCAAGGCCAAGCTCAACGCCGCTAAGCAGCCGAATCCGCTCGCAAAGAAGAACAAGCCGTAAAGGATCACGTTCAATATTTGTGGCCCATGTCTTGCTCGCCCTTGATTCTTCCGTTTTCCGTTATTTGCTTGAGGTAAAGTTGTGCCGAAAGTCATTTAACCACCGTCACGTCCACAAACTGAGAAGAACACTTGCAAAAGTATGAAGCAAAATATAGTCGACATTCTCGTTCGGGTCATACCGGTGAACGACTCCATGACACTGATGGATTTCTCAGTCGCGTATCCTAGTTCACCGCCGCGACAACGGCCTCACTATGGTCATATCCTAAATACGGCCCAGGACTGTTCTCCTAGGGCAGAATGTAAAACCGTCACCACAGAAAACGAGTACAAGAGCATGAAACGTCCATCCGACGTTATTTGTTCCGCTAATTCGATTGAGAATTTGTATCCGAGTTCAGGAACGTGATTTGTTCCGCGACGTAAGATGACTTTTAGGACTTAGGTATGAAAACCCCTGTATTTTAAAGATTATCGGCTTGGGCGCGAAGGTGCGTCGTGAAGACAACACGATCGCGTCATTAGATGCTGAAAACTGTACGGAACAATGGTTGTGATAGCAGGCAAATCCCTCTAAGCAGAACCTTAAGCCTCAGCAAATACGGAGGTACGAAGTAAATAGCGCAGTCGACACCGACAAACCCGATGAGTCGACGGCTACGATAAGAACACACCTCGGTACGTGGATGATGACGACTTAGCTTAGGCATCAGGTCCGGAAAGGGACGGGTCTGTGCCACAACGAAGATAAAGTGCTTAACGGATCGTTGTCTAGCTCATTTCCACACGAATTCGAGTGTGCGGAACACCGACCATGCGGCTCGGTTGCTCGGAGTTCGTTTTCCTATCCTGTTTGATCGCATTAACCGTACCGGGAAAATGCGTCGTCCGGCACTGCGATGCCCTGAAGGCTGGTCCACGTACGCGGGCAGTCGAAACTCGAACGGAGTACCTAAGTGTTACAAAGTATGTTTACCTCCCAGCATAAGATTTGAATTGGGTCTGCCCTCATACTTAACTGACGACGAGCTAAGTATCCGCTGTTTCAGACTTAGGTATTGTGCCGAGCCAGCCTGACAGGGTTGACTACCCAGCAACCTTCAACATTTTGAAAGATGGTTCTTAGCATTACGAAATTTAGGTCATCGGGTACACCAAAGGCGATGACGCTGGAGATGGTTGCAAAGTCGTTTGAGGAGATCCTGTCTCGATTCATAGCACAGCAGAGAATGAGTTCGTCGCGAGTAAGTTGTTTCGACTAACATTTTGTGGACAGGAACCGGCTTATGAAATCATGGTGGATTCACGGTATTTATTGTCTTAAATTTTCGAAACGGATTCAGCGGCACTCAAGTAAGGATTCACCCAAGCCTCCGGAACGACCAACATTGTGCGACTATTTTTGTACCTTAGCGAAAAACAATTTTTTAAAGCCTGTGATACTGGGGAAATAGCTAAATAATCGTATTACCTAGAACTTGCACACAACAATGTATCGGCTGTCGCGAGCCGGTATTTGCCCGAATCGGATGCCGCGACATGTTCTCGTGGGTCGACGGTAGTAAGGTGGACTTCACACACTATGGTTTGGCGGAACGAGGTCCTGACTTCGCGCTCAGCGGCTTTTACGGCCACTGCTATATTAGCGTAAACCCACTTGTGGCACCCTTTGGCGGCTTTTACGTTCAGTACGGCCGATGGGCCAACGATCTGATGTCCCCCAACTGGACGGCTCCCGTGGCGGTCTGCCAACTTGTTTTCGCCTAGTGTTTTTTTTTGCACAAACGAGCGACAAATGCAACCGATAAAAAATGAATGCGTACAGCAGTGTTGCGCGGGACGATCGTAATCCAAGGCAACGTCGTTGAAAGCGAATCCCGAACATGCAAATTCGCCCAGGACGTATAGCTGTTGCAGCCGATAATGTTTTTTAGCCAACCACGTGATCGGCTAGCCAACCACGTGGTTGGCTAAACCTTCAGCCGATCACGTGATCGGCTAGCCAACCACGTGGTTGGCTGAAATTTCAGCCGATCGTGTGAAATAACACCGTTGGCTAGCCAACCACGTGGTTGGTTAGCCAACCGCGTTTTTCACATCGTTGGCTAGCCAACCGTGTTTTTTAACGTCGTTGGCTAG
The DNA here is from genome assembly GCA_020875895.1 of Aphelenchus avenae. Lineage (NCBI taxonomy): Eukaryota > Metazoa > Nematoda > Chromadorea > Rhabditida > Aphelenchidae > Aphelenchus > Aphelenchus avenae. The sequence goes on from JNEY01000059.1 coordinate 439,627, forward strand.
CCAACGGCGTTTTTCACATCGTTGGCTAGCCAACGGCGTTTTTCACATCGTTGGCTAGCCAACCGTGTTATTTAACATCGTTGGCTAGCCAATCCCGTTTTTATCATTTTTAACACGGTTGTTCCGTATTGGCTCAGTTAGAAGCGAATTAGAACCTATTTTTCGGAGGTAAAATTTGCTCGGTTTGTACTGGAGCCTCGGCTTTTATTTCTCACATGAAGTTCTGCAAGCGTAGCACGGTCCAGTTTTACTCGAAGCTAGACAAAACCCAGGCGTTAAAACAAGTAAATCGACGAGAAAAAGCTTGCGTAGATCAGCCGACGCGGACCTGGTAAACCTCGAGGACCTCCGTCTTCTCCGGGAATGGGAGGAAGAGCGTACGCGTGAAAAGGTGCCACGCCGACGGTAGACCGCTCGCGATTACCGCATCCACCTCCTCGTCCCATTTGACTATGAGCTGCGTCCATCGATCGTAGCATAGGTTCTCCGCTAAAAAGCGTACAGAAAGTTCCTATTTTTTCTCCCGGTCGCTCACACCATGTCATTCTATCCGCAACTTCCAACCACTGAAGCACACCAAGCCCCGATTCCAAAATGCGAGGCGCACCGAACACTGCGAAGATCTCCTTAAGCTTTCCGGCAACTTCGATGGCGGTCTTTCGCTCGAGGGCTCTGAGTACAACGAACTTCGTTGGACGGTCCTGGTAGACCACCAGGAAGTTGAAGCTGTCGTCGGGCCGGGATTGCAGATCGATGAGATCTACCTGGCATCGCGAGTTGAAGTCTTCCGAAAGCAGCGGTGTGACGACAACGCTCTTCCGAAACTTTGCTTTCTTGGGCTCGCACTCGCGGCACAGTGACAGGTAGAGATGCTGACAAATTCCCTGAAGTGGTAATTCACTTAAGGTGTCAAAGTGTTGCAGTGTGTCAAAAAACGCCGTTGGCTAGCCAACGATGTTAAAAAACACGGTTGGCTAGCCAACGATGTGAAAAAAGCGGTGGCTAGCCAACGACGTTAAAAAACACGGTTGGCTAGCCAACGATGTTAAAAAACACGGTTGGCTAGCCAACGATGTGAAAAACGCGGTTGGCTAGCCAACGATGTGAAAAACGCGGTTGGCTAGCCAACGATGTGAAAAACGCGGTTGGCTAGCCAACGATGTGAAAAACGCGGTTGGCTAGCCAACGATGTGAAAAACGCGGTTGGCTAGCCAACGATGTGAAAAACGCGGTTGGCTAGCCAACGATGTGAAAAACGCGGTTGGCTAGCCAACGATGTGAAAAACGCGGTTGGCTAGCCAACGATGTGAAAAACGCGGTTGGCTAGCCAACGATGTGAAAAACGCGGTTGGCTAGCCAACGATGTGAAAAACGCGGTTGGCTAGCCAACGATGTGAAAAACGCGGTTGGCTAGCCAACGATGTGAAAAACGCGGTTGGCTAGCCAACGATGTGAAAAACGCGGTTGGCTAGCCAACGATGTGAAAAACGCGGTTGGCTAGCCAACGATGTGAAAAACGCGGTTGGCTAGCCAACGATGTGAAAAACGCGGTTGGCTAGCCAACGATGTGAAAAACGCGGTTGGCTAGCCAACGATGTGAAAAACGCGGTTGGCTAGCCAACCACGTGGATGGCTAGCCAACGGTGTTATTTCACACGATCGGCTGAAATTTCAGCCAACCACGTGGTTGGCTAGCCGATCACGTGATCGGCTGAAGGTTTAGCCAACCACGTGGTTGGCTAGCCGATCACGTGGTTGGCTAAAAAACATTATCGGCTGCAACAGCTGTTGCAATAAACCGCTCTGACGACGTGCACATATGCGAAAGCTGACCTCGACTGTCTACATGCTCGATATGACACTAGCTGCCCAGAATCGCTCTGCTCAGCCCAAATACTTGTACAAGCAATCAGCATCAAATCTTCTTTATGTTTTGTGCCTTATTGCGTGAACGATTATAATATAGGCATGTCATGTTATTTACGGGTACGTATTTTCATAAGACGCATTTGCAAGGCAAAAACAACGGCTTTATGGATGGCCAGTGTAGTACCTTTACCTCACTTCACTTACGCAAAAAAACCCACAATCGGAAACAGTGATCACTGCTTGGCTTAAGCCTACGGCCGGGATCAATGGCCTGGCGCCTAATGTATAGTGTGGAGTGCTTAATAACCGCGTCCATCACTAAAGCGCTGGTTGCCTGCGCGTGCCCAAAAATACCTCGATCCGTTTCAGTTTGGTCCAGCACCGAAAAAATTGTCTAAAAGTTCAGAATCTTAGCTCGATGTCCAGGGCAAAAAGTTATGGCCGCTGAAAATTGCCTCATGCTGATATGCGATCCCTATCGGTATGCACGGATGCGCACAGCAGGTAAGACGAGGACATTCAGCCAAATTTGCCTCAACGGGGGTTTTCAAGCATGAAGACTCCGGCAAAAGCATCCATTTTCAAGGAGGATCCTCTACAGGTCGCGGACGCGTGGACGGGTGGGGGCTTACATGCCATAACGCACGGTAAACAGGCATACCTACCTACAGGTAAACAACTTACCTCCGAACGGAGTCTAAAAAAGCAAACGAAAACATCGATATTTCGACGTATTCAGTAAAATGGTGTCTACAACTTCTGAGTGGATAACGTCGCGTTTCCACCATACTCGGCACTGTACTCTGGCCTCTTCCTACGGCCATCGCCCTGGCCGTCATAGCCTCGTTTGCGTGGCAGTAGGATAGCTAGAGCTAACAAGTGACATAAGAGCAAGACACCCGGCTGAGTGCTTTGTATGACTAAGCTTGAGGCTGAAGACTACAGTTTTAGAGGACTGAGAACAAGCTTGACATCTGGTCGCTTTTGATGAGTTGTCAAATCCGTTTATTACATGGTCGTATAAAATACATGAATCCACGTACCAAAAGATGCTTATACTAATGTTGGAACTTCCTTAAGAGCAGAAACGTGCTGTCTCGGCATGACCCTCCATTATTTAGGTGTTTTTACACACGTCTAGGTCGGCTTTGCGTACCAATCGTTAAAAGTTTGGCTTGCCTGCATCGACCCGTTGTTGTTCAATTCGCAACCTTCGTTCTCCCTCGGTCTTATCGACGTATTTGTGGAACCGCGCAAGCAAAGGGTAAGGAGACGCGCAAGCAGTGACTCACGGCAGCGCAAAAACAGCATTTCAGTCCATTGCGATTCCTCTACAGCACAGTAGCGGCTCGTCGCAAAAGCATCAATATTTTGCTTGCGAAATTTTATTTGGTCATGATAAGGGTGCACAGGCTTCAGACGAGCCGCGTTTTTGGTGATCACATTGATGCAACTGTTACCCAGTTCAGTTTTAGCCATTATGAAAATGACTCAGTATCCGCCGGACAATGAGATCAAGGTACGTGCTAAGCTTACTTCTTAGTTTAGTTGACCATCGGCGGCCTACTTTCGGCTGATTTGCAGTTAATTCTACTGACAATCCAACATCTTTAGACAGGAACTACTGTCATCCTGCTCGGGGGCTTCATTGGCAACGAAGCTGTCAAAGTGCTCGCCGGCGATCGTCGGCTCAGTGTACCTCCACAACGTCCGCCGATGGAAGCAGCTCTCATCGCATGGGGAAAGATCGTCGATTTGAACGAGCGTTTTGGAACAGCCTACGATTTGGACATAGGTACTAAACTACGTTTTGGACATAGGTACTAAACATAGAGTTGCTCCCTTTAATCCACACTAGTTCTGTCCTATATCAGTGTTGCGGAAGCGGGACAATGCTCCTCGTCAACGCATCGTACCTGGTAATACCAGACTGGTATATGTATCCGACGAGTGACCGGATTCAGTCAGTAACCCTAGTCCAGAAAAAGTAATGGTGTTACGAGCACATTACTTCACCTACTTCCTTGTACCAAACGGACATAATCTCTGAGAAAGTCGTTTTGATTCAATTGAGTGGCGACTTTTGAGTTAGATAATCTAGACCAAGCCCTACCCAGTACTCAATTTAAGTTGGCCAGCGTGGGTGTTTGGGATTCTGCATGATGCCTAGGCTTTTGCGATGAACTGCAAGTGACAGCTGTTTAGATGATGCCCGTAAGAAACTCCAAGATACAGCTCTGGAGCGCGTCCGCAAAAACTTCAACGACATCGTTTCGGAGGCTCAGGCACAATACACAGCTTTGCGCAATCCTAAGAAACACTGCGTTCATAAATGCTAAGCAAGCTGAGTTAAGCCGACGATGCGAACTGGGACGGATGGAAGGTGAAGAGGTACGGCAGCGTCTACTTGGGGCGGTTTGGGTTTTCGCAAGTCACTCGTGGATTCGTTGGACCGCTGTCCGTTGTAGGGTAGGTCCCCCCTCGGCATTTCAGCATTTTTTTCCACTCAGTTTACGTGCTCTGTTGCTTGAGATAATCATTTAAACGTAGAGCTCGCCTTCAGTGGAACTAGATCAAGCATTGAAGCTTTTGTTATAGGCCCAACGCCACCTTCGATCCGTACGAGCCACGCAACTGGAACGCCTTTGTCAATTCAGCCAACGATCGATACAGCGGGGAGGATCCTGTGATATACGTATGCTAGCCGGCTATGCATTGTAGCTACTTTGACACCTTGTAGGGAGGCATCGTGGTCTCGAACCAGTCTACGCCGAGCATGTCCATGATCAAAGCTCGCGCCCACGTCAACGTTGCCGGCAGTTTCGCCAACCCGTTGCAAGAAATGTTCGACAGTGGCAAGCTGAAGAAGGATTTCGCCCTTCTTGAACGTTTCCATGCGTTCGGTTCTGGCGCGAAGTTTGCGGAGAATTACTACAACAACCATGTCCATCTGTACAAGAGTGGCGAAGGCTATGAAGGTAGGTGTGAAGGGGTTCTTCGATAACGGAGCCTGCTATCAAAAAAATCCCATTTTACACGTCCTTAGCGCTCAAATCACCGTCGTCCACCCTATTGTAGCTGTTCCTCTGAATGGACAGTCCAAAGCCCAAAAGTCGTACTACTTTGACTTTGGCTTCGTCGGACCCACTGCATGCCTTCGTCGGACCCACTTGTTCTGCCGGGGAGAAATGCATGCTTTCGTATAAGGCAGCGCTGAGTACGAATGGCATGTATTTGGTATTTTCCTGCACCAAATAGCAATAGCATGCGACACGGATTGGTACATATGACTGGCACGCACGCATGCCTGAAGGATGGCACGCTGCATTAGTTGTCCAAACGTTTATCTTTTGGCACATCGCTGCAACGCTTCAGTTGATAGTGATGTAGATTCAGCGAATACGGAAATGCCCGCCACCAGACATTGTAGCGCACACAAGACATTTCCTTTGTTGCCCTTCCATTGGTACCCTCTTGACCAACTGTCGGAAATCGAGAGAAGAACTCGACTAAGCCGCTGCGAACAGACAAAATGTCTGCTCTTGCATTAGGCAACGCGTATTACGCATGACATCACACATGCGAATGCCAGCTCATGATTCAGGAAAAGTGCAGCACGCATGACTGCACGAATGTAAGTGCACGGTCCTGTTTCAGCAAATGCGGAGACACATGCCTGCAGGCATGCGAGTGCTCGTTCCTCCTTCAGAAAGCGAGTAGTACGATAAATGCGTGCATATCGATGTGAGTCGTTGCGCACTTGCGGAGTGCACGCTTCAGCTTGGGAAAGAGTGTAATACGCATGAATCACGCATACCTGCAATCAGCCTGGCTTGCGAATTTCCCTGCAACCGGTATCGCTCTTACGCGATAGACATAGGACCGTTTGACAGTCAAAGTAGGTGGAAAAACTTCATTAACAGAACTAAATATCATTAACAGAAACTTTCGGCAGAACGACTCAGTCCAGGTTTATACTGTCAGATTTTAGACCTCCACCCACACTTCCGAAGCGTCGGTCAGCTGTCTTACTTCCTTGGACAAATGTTCGACGCTGCGTCGGAGGACCCGCACACGAGCAAGCTGTACGAAGGTACGCGTGACTCACAGCGACCCGGGTGGTTCGGACTATACTTCGGCAGTGTGAAATGACGGCGATGCCGAGTATCCGATCTGCTATTCGGCCCGGGGAGTCAATCCTGCCCGAGCTCCCGGCCCGGGAGGAGGTGGCTTCTCAACTCGGATTAACTATCTGAGCGGTTTACACGCGTAAGCAAAGCACCGGTAAAGGGAAAGTTCCGGGTGTAGAGCATTCATGTTTTCCGCTTTTGGATTTAAGTAGTTGTAGAGGCCCAAAGGTGCCAACNGAATGGCACAAAAAGTGGAAATGGGACATCCCTGGCCATAACGGTACCTTTCCGCTGAAAGCCCAGACTTTTGTCGGGCTAGACAACTGGAGGTAACTGGCCGCATGCTGCAGACTTAGTAAAATGCCGAGCAGAGTCAAGGATCCATGAGCTCGGGGCATACGTCGTACTGGTAGGCCAGTGGCGTACTTTGGGGGGAGGCGGGCTACGGCATTCGAGTGGGATATGTAGGTTTGTTTTTCAAGTAACCTTTAAATGCATTAGAATATTACACGTTTTAACCTTGTCCAACCCAGTTTCCACAAAGCCTTTCCTCCAAGTACCGTCGACATTTAACCCGATTTGACAAATATGTCAGGTGAATCCTTGTTTTTCATAAAAAAAAGTGACAATGTTCAAGGTGTGCAAGTCATTTTCTGTACTTGTTTGTTCATCTCCTAAGCCACCTGGGTGCTTAACACATTTGAGACTGCCTGGTAGATTGGGTGGATGTCTGGAAACAGACTACCGAGCGCCATGGAGGGGTGGATAAGCATTCCGAACTGGCGGATTCTGTGCGTTTTCTGCAAAGTTTAAAGCCCTAGTTTCATGTGGTTGCCATGCGGCTACGCAATGCTTCGCAGTCCTTTTTGGTGTGGCAATTAAGGTAAATTAAAGCCCTTAGTCTGAAATATGTACAACTCTGTAAAAAATAGTTAAGGGATCCCCAATAAAAATGCCACGAATATCTTCAGAATAGTTTGCCGATTAAATGGCTGCGGTAACGCTAGAAATAGCGAAAAGAGTAATGCAACAAGTACAGAAAGCAAGTTTCTAAATGCCAAAAATGTGCATACATAGTCCCTGCGGACATTGCCGAAAAAATATCATATCCATTCTCTAAAAGATACGGGGAGATTTGTACAAATATATAAATGTAATCACTTCTTGCCCGAACCGATAATGAATGTCAAAAAAGTTGTCGCCTCGGTATACCCGCTGCATTCTGGTCTTAAAAGCACGTCTGCGAAGACATACAGGTTTTTTGTAAGGGTTCGGAGTACCGAGTCACTGAGCGTAAAGCCCAGAGAGTAACGACTGCCAGAAAAGCCAGGCCGTGGGATCTCCCAGTGAGAATGCGCGGAAAATGTTGGGCGATGCACAAAGCTGTGCTCATCGGTCGCGAATTCTCGAAACACCTAAAGTTTCTAGCAGAGTGAATGCTATATTAAGGTACAGACAGAAGTCAAAGTAACAGCTCAACTGCACATTCAGTCGACTTTGTGTTTTTTTTCAAAATCCGTCAGTATGTCTGCACTTTTGAAAGCTGCGCAAGACCATGTCCACGCCGAGAATGCCCAGAAATACGTAGACTGCGCGAGGATCAAGAAGGCTCTCATCGAAAATATTTTCTGCGGTCTCTACGACAATAGAAGCAGAAAGTACAAGCAGGTTTAATGACAAGGTCTAAACTTACGGAATTCCTGTAGAAATAGTTCCTCAAACATAATGTTATAGTAATGTCGGAAAGGCCCTGTCGTTTTCACTTTTGTTCTAAAAGAATGAATCACGACGCTGTGCTGGAGGGCAGGATTTTATGATGGGGGATGAAGTGAGTAGGGAAAGGACAAAGCTTACCTATGTGAGATGATAACGTGGTGCGCATAGGAAAAAGCCCGCCTTTACCAAAACCGTTAATTATGTCGGGTAGTAGGGGGCAAAAATGTTGGTTTCTTTACCCACCCCACCCCACCCCCTCCCTGTCCAGCTGACCCGACGTTCTACGATACGAGTAATTTGTGCTTGCTTAATATAAGTTTCGAAGAATGTGATAATGCAAAGTCGTCGATTAGGCAGGCTTCTCGACGTTGACGCTTGGACTCGCAAGGCTCCCAACGACGTGGGCTTTCTCGAAAGGAACGCGGCGCAGCTTGACTCTTTGTTCGATGAATTAATCAACAGGGCTCTGGGAAGTAAAGCGCTTACCGTATTGGTTCTAATATAAGACGAGCTCTAATGGAAGACGAGCCCTAATAGAAGACGAGCGCCAAAAATTTCAAAGTTGACTTGTCACAGAGACATGTTTAGAATGCGTTTTACGCCATAACGATGCGTTCTAGACGAGAGCTTTTTGTCAGTAAAATTTCAAAAAATTCTGCTAAATCAATAGGGGGACAATTTTAGGACTTTCACGAAAACCTTGAAAATTTTACCACCGAAAAATAGAAGACATCGTCTTATATTAGAACCAATACGGTATTTCGTGCTAGGAACGCAACATACGTTATTTAGCCTTCGACCGGATTTCACAAGATGTTGATTTATTGATGTTTGATGTTGGTTGTTCTGTCTTAGACTGCAGTGAGCTGAAGAAGGGAATTGCCTCAATGACTGACCAGCAGTGCCGCGAGGCCCTGCCACGTGTTATCGTCCTGCTGGCGGTTTACGCATCAAGGTTTTTCGCGGAAGAGCGGCACCCGCAGTGCTTTTATCGGACGCAAGCGGCAAACGAGAAAGTGGCCGGGATCTACTTCGAAACTGCAAAAGAGTTAGCGGATAAAGTGGACCAGCTAGAGGACACCGGTAAACTTTGAAGAAACTGACCACTTGCTCTTCGTAAAAAATACTTTCAGCTTGCTAAATTTCCTCCAGCATCCTTACGATGCAGAAACAGGCGTCGAAGACGGCCGCCAAACTGGCACAGCTCGCTGAAACTGTCGAGACGTTCATCGGCGACGTCCATTTTGAGAAGGCAACTGACCCATTGAATCGCCTGACGCTTTCTTTGGACAAGCTATTAAGCCTGCCATCTGTAACGGGTATATTTTTGTCCGTGTGCAATAGCGTTGCGTTCGAAAAGTAACAATCTTTATGTGGACTGTTAAATTACCCCTACCACACTGAGTACGGTAAAAAAGTAAGACACGGCGGGAGGGGGGGGGGGCAATACCGTACACGCTAGAACCTTTCGATGTGTAACATACATGTACGGTATGCGGAAGTGTCAGTACCGGTACGGATGCCGAATGTCTATCCGTAACGAAAGTCGACGACTTCTTTTATTCAGTCTAGACTCGAACACCGTGGAGAAGACGGTCTACGACAGGCTGCTGGAAGCGCATGACAAGCTGCTCTACGAGGTCAACTGCTTGAAGATCGGACGCGAACGTTACCGTGCCCACATTGAGGATCTCAAGGCCAAGTTGAACGTCGAAAAAAAGAACAAGAAGGAGTAACCACTACTTGATGGTGTACACACGTCTTGCTCACATTTAGCTTATTACTTACAATCGAGTATTTCCTTGAGGTAAAATTTGACTTTGAAAGTGATCCAACACCGTTTTATCCAGAATTAAAAGATGCGCACAGGTAGGATGCGATACGATTTACGTCTGCCATATTGGTAAACATCGTAATGAATCTTAGCTTCTTGCTGCAGTCCGGGACCCCTTTTCATTCCTCCTGCGAAAAAGGGGGCCCGAACTGCATTAAAAAATTCTTTGATCGTTGGGCCAATTCGGTAGAAGCGCCAGTAGGAATCCAGTGGAGCAAAAATTTAAGGGCGTCGTTCAGGCAAGCTTCTTGACGTTGAAGCTTGGATTCGCCAAGCTCCTACCAACCCGAGCTTTCTTGGTACGATGTATGCACAGCTGGACTCCTTCGTCGAGGAACTTATCAAGCGGGAATCAGATGGTAAGACGACCAATTGTTTTTATATTTTGGTTACGTACGCGGCACGAATTTAGCTGCCGATTGTATTATGCAGGATGTGGCACGCCATTTCGACTTCGAATCTCTGGAGTTCCACACTGATCACATGAAGAAGAGGGCCGTTTCGATGAGTGATCAACAGTGCCGCGAGGCTCTGCCGGTTGTTATTGACCTGCTCGGGTGCCAAATAAAGAGGGTTCTCGTGGAAATGGAGGAGCGAAAAATCATTCTTCGTGTGGAGTCAGCAAGCGAGAGAGTGGACGAAATCTACCTAGAAACTGCAAGGAAGCTTGCAGACAAGGTGGACCAGCTGGAAAACTCTGGTATACTACTTAAAGAAAATGACTACTTGTACGTTTCATAAGTTTCAGTTCGCAATTTTTCGTCCAGCATCCGCCCGATGGAGAAGCAGGCGTCGAAGACGGCCGCCAAGCTGGCAAAGTTCGCTGAAACAGTCGAGACGTATGTTAGCGGTGGCCACACTGAGGAGGCGATTGATCATTCCACTCGGCTACGCCCGTGTGCGCCGGTTGGGTCTTCTCTCGCGGTGAATAAACAACACCGCCTGACCGACCCCAGCCGAAATGTCCCCGCCCTCCGCTCTCAACAGCAACTCTCGTACTGGCTCTCGCAAGCGCAACTCTACCACCGCCTCACTTCACTCGCCTTCTAAGGACATTATTCCACCGTCTCAAGTCTTCACGCAGGTGCAGTCAGCCCTCGAAGTCGCAAAGCAGCTTACAAGCGAGAATGCTAGCGACCCTGGTGTTCACGTTATAAACTTGCTTTGCGGTGTGGTCACTCTCCTGCTCCAGACCACAAATGCTCCAGCCGTCGCAGACCCGGCACTCTCGGCGCAGGAACTTGAACGCCAGCGAAGCATCGTCATCGCTGGTCTCCCGAAGGCACTGCCGAACGCACTTAGCGTCGTCCGCGACGCTCACGAGAAAAACTCTGTGTTTTCGCTGATCGATCACAGCAGGCCGCCGCCACCGCCAGCGCACGTCGACGACCCGACGCTGCCTCCCGAGCAGCAGCCGCTGCCGCCCTTGCAGCAGCCGGCCCCAGAAGTCAGCATTGTGGCCGCTATCGAATGGGCCCGCCGAGCCGCGACCGGCCGCGTCTTCTCAAGGTCGTTCTCGCCACCCGTTAAACGCAGCGCGCAGTCCTCTCTGCGTCTCGCCATCTCCGAAGCGACCCGCAGTACGAAGCGATCTACGTGCGTCCGTCACTCACCGCCGAACAGCGTGAAGCCGACTACAAACTACGCCAGGAGTGCCGCCGCCGTCGCGAAGCCGGTGAGAACCTGCGCATCGCCAAGGGCCAGATCATCCAGACGGAAAACGCGCATGGGCAGCCGAACAACACCAGATAAGTATTCTCTACTTTAATGCTAGGTCAATCTGTAATAAGTTAAATTCTTTGTTTGTTCTTTTGAGTTCTTATAGACGTGACATTGTAGCTATATCAGAGACATGGTTATCTGAGAAGTATCCCGGTTCACTGCTTGTATCTGGCCTCAACTATCATGTGTTCAGATCTGGCCGAATTTCCAGAAGTGGCGGTGGTGTATGCTTCTTTGTCCGCACCGAACTCTCGGCCTCACTTGTCACCTCGCGCAATGTACACAACGCCAATCTTGCCTCAGTCGACTTAGTGGACCCCTTCTCGCTATCCGGCCTTCGTGTCACGCTAGCCTACTTGCCGACTAATGCCAGCAACGAACAGGTATGTGCCCTCTGTGATGCCGTATCGGAAATAATGCAAAACAGCAATGAACACGTTCTGTTGGGAGACTTCAACCTTCCTAACACCTTCAGTACCGATCCCAACACTTCGGTTAAGCCTTCGGAAAAGACATTTAGAGACTTTTGCCAGGCCTCAGAACTAACGCAAATAGTCAGCTCACCCACCACAGACTCAGCCTTACTTGATCATGTACTAGTTAGTGACACTTCATGCGTGCTAAACTGCCAAGTTTCAGAACCATTCTGCACATCGGATCATAACTCCATTGAACTGTCGCTAAATATGCTGCTACCTCCTAGCTCACGTGTTCGCTTTCCAGATTACCACGCAGCAGACTACCCTGGCCTCAACGACTTCCTGTTCAACGTGGACTGGAATCATTGCTTCTCTGATTGCATCTCAATGGAAGACACTGTCGCTGTGTTTTACTGCATTCTCCGCCAAGGCCTCACGTCATTTGTCCCCACCCGCACACTCAAAATGCGCATTGACTCAATGCCCGAGTATATACGTAAGCTCCACCTCTATCGGTCCCTCCTTTGGAGTGAAAGAGAATGTCCTTTAAAGCGCCGGAAGTTTACCATGGTCTCTAAAAAGCTGACAAAAGTAATTGAAAAATTCACCAGACAAAAGGAAAAACTCATGTTAGCAAAAACTCCCAACAAGATTTACGCTTACGTCTCTCAAAAACTCAGCAAGAAGAATGGAAAGCTTCCGGACTTCATTAGCAATGGCTGTTCAATTTCTGATGACTCCATCAAATCTGATGCCTTTGCCAGTCACTTTGCTACATGTTTCAATTCCAGATCTTGTACCGAGGCTCCGATCAGCGTTCACTACCAGCATGGCTCCGAACCTTTGTGCTCCTTCGACATCACGCCGCTAGATGTGTACGACCTCCTTGAGCACTGCCCTCTTCTGTCCAACACTTCCCCTGATGGAGTGCCTTTCGTCATTCTTCGCAAGTGCTCAGTACCTCTGACCTACCCTGTTAACTTCCTCTACCACAAGTCCCTTTCCTCCGGCATTGTGCCTGATATCTGGAAGGAAAGCCATGTCATTCCGGTGCATAAAACAGGTAGTGTTTCAAACGTCGAAAACTACAGACCTATTTCTCTAACCTGTTCACTAGCGAGACTCCTCGAAAAGCACGTAGCAAAACGGCTCAGCTCCTACTGGGAAGGCAATGGTATTATCCCCCTGGAACAGCATGGCTTCCGAAAATCGCGTTCCACCACTACCCAACTCCTTGAATGCCATGACCACTGGACCTCACCTCTTGACTCCCGAAATCCTGTTGATGTTGTATATGCGGACATGAGGAAGGCACTTGACTCCGTACCCATCCCCCGATTCCTTCTCAAGTTGCAGCAGTCCAACGTGCTTGACGTAGCATTCCAGTGGCTAGAGTCGTTTATTACGGACCGAAAATACTCAGTTAAAATAGGCTCTGAATTGTCCACCTATAGGCTCTGCACCAGTGGCCTGTCCCAAGGAACATGCCTAGCTCCGCTGCTCTTCATTTTCTATGTGTCGGACGTTATATCAGACTGTACTGTTCCAAATGTCCAAGCTAAGCTGTTTGCTGATGACTTGAAATCATCTGTCGAAGTCACTACCTCTGCTCGCCCACATTTGCAAGTCTACCTCGATCGCCTATCCACTTATTGCCCCTCAAATGGACTAGATCTTGCCATCCAAAAGTGTTGCGTCTTGCACATTGGTCCAAACAACCCCCAATTTGCCTACACGTGCAATGGTCTTCCTATCCCGTCTGCAACGGAACCTGTCCGGGATCTCGGTGTGTATATGTCTACTGATCTCAAGTTTAAGGAGCACATAAATCAGATAGTAAGCCTTTGCGTCTAGGAGACTCTTCTGTCTGATGAAAGCAGTAGCCTCACGCGACCCTACCCTGCTAGCCAAACTGTTCAATGTCTATGTCCGCCCAATGCTCGAATACGCCTCACCTGTATTTAACCCGATAAGCGCACCACTTACCCACGAACTAGAGAAAATCCAGCGACGTGCATCCAAGTTCATTCTAGGAAGGACTTCCTCGGCACTCCTGGATCTGCCCTACCTGGAGCGTTACAAACAGCTTAACATGCCAACCCTCGAGTTATGGACGTTAATTGCTTACTTAGTACTCTCCCACAAGTTCGTCCTTCGTAAAGTAATGATTCAAACCAGCTCTATTTCCTACTACCTAAGTGTAAGGGGTGACAAACCTACGATACGGCATCCAAGGGCACGTACCCAGGCACGTGCTGGTTCATTCTTTGTGCGAGTTTCTCCGGTCTACTCCAAACTGCCTGATAGCATACGTGCGCTAACGACAATTTCCGGATTCCACAGTGCCATTCTGCAACTAGACCTCTCTCGGTGCGCCAAACTCCATGTCAGATGACCCTGTTTTATTTTTCGACGCGTCTTTGTGTTCCAGACTAGTGATCTTCATTGTGTTATTGTTCATTGCCTACGTTGTCACGTGGTTTACCGCGTAAATAAAATACAAATACAAGAAGAGGGCCGTTTCGATGAGTGACGAACAGTGCCGCGAGGCTCTGCCGGTTGTTATTGACCTGCTCGGGTGCCAAATAAAGAGGGTTCTCGTGGAAATGGAGGAGCGAAAAATCATTCTTCGTGTGGAGTCAGCAAGCAAGAGAGTGGACGAAATCTACCTTGAAACTGCAAGGAAGCTTGCGGACAAGGTGGACCAGCTGGAAAACTCTGGTATACTTAAAGAAAATAACTACTTATACGTTTCATAAGTTTCAGTTCGCAATTTTTCCTCCAGCATCCGCACGATGGAGAAGCAGGCGTCGAAGACGGCCGCCAAGCTGGCAAAGTTCGCTGAAACAGTCGAGACGTATGTTGGCAGTGTCCACACTGAGGAGGCCATTGATCCCTTCAAGCGTCTGGCTAGTTCGGTCGACAAGCTGTCCGGGCTCGCACCTTTTGATGGTATGTTGCTACCTGTTAGAAAAGAGTTGACGCAAAATTTAAACATGGTCGCCCTTATCGTACTATGGCCCGTACATGCCGAGTATAGTACAAAGTAAGGTGCGGGGAGGGCGGAGAAAGGTGGAAACAGTTCAAGTTTCTCGATGGTTAGTATGGCTCCCGCCGTACCACACTAGACGGGGTCAGTAACGATATGGCTGCCGAATGCCCATCCTTAGCGAAAATCTATTTTACGCGATATAGACTCGAACACCGTCAAGAAGCCCGTCTACGACAGTCTGCTGGATGCGCACGACAAACTGCAGCAAGAGGTGAATTGCCCGAAGATCGGACGTGAACGCTACCGTGCTCATATCGATGACCTGAAGGCTAAGCTAAACGCCGCTAAGCAGCCAAGTGCGCTTGGAAAGAAGGGCAAGAAGCACTGAATCACTACCGTCGTTACGTTCACGTACCAATGTGTTGCTCACACTTGAATCGTTTTTGTTCCCTTTGTACCTTGGAGTCAAAAGCCGTTGGATCATCGTCGAATTCATAAAGTGACTGACACATTTACGCCCATGTTCCACTTTCAAACTTGATGTGATTTCGTAATGTCAACACTTGATTGTTAGGCGGGTCCCGTGTTCCTCGTCGCGACGAGGACTTGTGCTGTGTTCGCTTTTCCCTACCTGTAGAGCGTAAGAAGTTGGCCACGGGCCCGCCCTTTGCACGGAATAATTCCCCTTGCCCCTCTGAAAGCATATGCGAATGTTTGTTTGGTTTTAAGCGTCTCTGCGTTTGCGTACACTAGGAACCATTCGGACACCAGTCCACATCGCATTTTGAACGCTTTGTGCCTGTTGTACCTTCTATTTGGGAGTGTCCAGAAAATGCGTAAGCATTACATGGACGGGTGGGGTTTGGGCCTCTGATTACATGCGCTATGGGCCTAGTGCAAAATTTGATTACAACGGGTAGGGGAAGGTTCATAAAGGGCCCTATAATGATTGCACATGTTCTGTACAGCCCATTTGAAGTTGCAAAATGATTGACTTGTTATGTTCATGGGGTAATGTGTGTCGCGAACCGTGGTGCGTGCCTACTGCCCCGTCCGGCGCACATTTTAGGCCACAAGGCCTACTGCATTGCTGTTGCGCAATAGCGCTTTTCCCTTATATATTGCGCGCACATTTATGTGAATAATGGTAACATCGTACGTCGAAAAGATTCGCCATCGGCAACAAGGGCGAACTCTTAGGCGAAGACTGGAAAACATATCCCTCGGAAATTTGCTCTGCCGTAACCTAGCGACGGGCCCGTGGAGTAGGTCCTATCCGTGTGTAGACAACGACCTGTGAAGAACCCTTGTGGCGGCGAACGTGCGGGCTAGAGCTGGCTGCTCTCGGGCTTTGGAATGAAGCCGAATCTGACTCGAATCAAAAATTTAAAGTCGAATACCGACGCTTAGAAAACAGCGAATAACGGTGCCGAATCCGAAGGCGAAGTTGTTCAAATCGTTCTTTAGAGAGCGCGCAGAAAATATGTGACGCTCGCGTGGGTAGTAATAGTCCGCTACTTGGCGCCACCACTGCAGTTATTGCAGTCAAAACTAACTTCAATTGTTGTAGAAAATGTCGGTTGATGTCGCCTGCGGCGAGCCCGAGAAGACGATCAAAAAGATTCGGTTTCTTCGGTCGTTGGCCTGAATTTGAACATCGAATGCCGAAGGATAAAAAATACCGAATAACAAAGCCGAATTCGAGGTCAAATTTTCCTCAGACCCTAGTCCGGGCTCCGGTCCCCGAAACACTAAACCTGCTGGTTAAATGCGAAATGATTTTAACAACAACATCAACACGCTTAAACACATGAACAGTGGATTAAGGTTTGTTGTGCTAGTCTGGGCACAGACAAAGCACGCATTCAAAGCACGATCGCCGTCAGATGCGCCGCGTATTACTGCCACACCCGTTGCCTGCCTTCGAACGTGTGGTGCGTCCACGGACAGGTGCGGGAGGGCATAATGATGTTCACTGACTCATGTGTCCTAAGGGTCCATAATCAAGGGAGACGATTACAAAAAAACTGTGCCATCCTGCTGCAGGAGTTTTATACGTGCTTTTGGTGTCACGTCCATCTGCATGATTCATTGTTCACAACCCTGAACTTGCACGAAAATTTCTGTCGACTTTGCAGCATGCTTCGACGCTAAGATTATGTGGTGGCTTTTCAGCACCACGCATCAATTTTAAGGCAAACTTGTCGACTTTCCAACGTCTCTTCATAACTCGAACTCAACTTACTTAACCGCACACGCTAATGACGGATTTTTGTCCATCGAGTCAAATATACGCAGCGTCTCTTTGGAAGTCTCGTAAATGCAACCGATCAGAAATGTGCAGACATTCATCAACGATGATTGACGGTTATCGTTTTCAGTGCCGCTATTGGCGAGAGTCAGTGACGTGATCAGCTTCGCTAGTTCACATTACTCTACGAAAATGGCCGTAAATCGACTCGAAAATTACATGCCTTTATTGTAACTCTTCAAACAGCATGAGGGTGCATAGCGGCAGCATGTTTTAAAAATCATAGCACGGGGGAAGTCAGAAAAACGTAGCGGAATCAGCGGATGGTGCATTTGGTGATGTAAACTTGCTATACGGGTTCTCGGTTCAGTTCAGTTCCTCAAGGGTCCTAAACAGATTCCCCAACTTTACAGACGCCTGAAAAAAGCGTACCTTCTCGTTTGCGGCAGACGGCTCGCTGATCCACACATTGCAGCGCTTCTTAGGCGCATATTCGGAGCCCTTCGGACAGTTGAAAGCCGTTGAAAGCCGCTGCAAATGCACCGAAGTTCTGCAGCGTTACGTGAACGCGGTATTTCAGAGGGCTGTGCTCGTCGAAGGGGATTATTTTCACGGCGGTCTTTCTCGTAGAACAGTAGTCGTGTGCGAAGCTCAGGAAGAAGAGCTGGTCGTGGTTGAAGTCGTTGGTCACACGGCCAGGCAATAGCGGGTCCGGTCCGTTGAGCCCAATCTCGTTCTCGTAAGCGCGGAAAGCCGCCCGTATGCCTACAGTGAATGAGACAGAGAGACATCATGCCAGTTATTACCGCCATTGTCGGCAATGTTCTCGGTTTGGGTAAGGTTGCCGGAAAGACACTGACTGGTGTCGTTCTCCGGCGGGCAGAAGTGGTCGTACTCGTGGATCAAGCAGCCGGCCCTAAATGAGCGTTTGAGAAAGGGAAACGAAGAGAGTAATCTGCCATTGTGCGTACATTTCGTCAAAGGCCTGCTGAGACTTGTCGTCTAGCCACGGAGAGAGCCGACCGATGCTATCCCATTGCACTCCGTTGGTGTCTGAACATTGTCCGAATGACGCACTATTTGTGTGCTTACCAAAGCCGTGAATCATTTCGTGACCGATGATGTAACCAACGCCGCCAAAGTTTAGCTAAAGTAGTTACTCATAATTCCGTAGCAGCAAGTACCGGTACCCTAGACCAGTGGCGTAGCTAGGGGGG
>JNEY01000059.1:468066-482220 GCA_020875895.1 Aphelenchus avenae
GCCGTAGTGATGGCTGCAGTTAGTGACAGGGACTGTTCGATCAGCGAACGCTTTTGCTTGCTCACTGCAAGTGGACTAGAATCGCATGACTGCGCATCCTGGTGCGCTTTCTCCGCAGACCTCCCTCTCTTCGTAGGAGGAGAATTTGGACTGTGGGACATAGCACAACGAGTAGGACGGACAGGACGTCACTGCACAGATAACTGAGCCTCCAAGTAAAACTGCACGGAGCGGCCAACCCGTGGGCACCTTTGTTATACTGACTTATCCCCACTCGCGTGAGAAGCAGCGGCGCACTGGTGAGAGCAAGTAAGGCAAGTAAGGCTGTAGAACGTGACAAGGCAATGGACTCTCCGTCAGACGGAATAGCAGGTCAATGACCGCTTGCGCACAGTTTACCGCACTCAGGCGGAAAAGTTGCGGCAAAAGTAGACTCTCCCCGAGGGGACACTCAGCTCCCGAAGGCGAGATATTACCACTTAATGACTCCCGGCAATTAGTGGTAACAAACAATAGCTTAGTTCTCCGCCACTTGAACCGCGCCAATAATCGATGCGACGCTCTCTTCAAAGTGCACTCCCTCGAAGGGGTGAGAGCCGCGAGACGATATTGACGGACCGACCGACCGGCGGGCGGATGGGAGTGAAAGATGACGCGACAATGCTTACGCCCCAATTCACTTAGCTAGCTGGTACGTTTTTTATGTTCACGTCCTTCGAGACCAACGGTATGTGCACTACCACATCGAGTTGACTTGGACGATACCCCCCCCCCGTACCGTACTCCGTACCGTACCAGTACGGTACGGTACGGCAACCCCGTACTGACCCATATCCGTACCGTACTCCGTACCGTAGAATACGGTACGCAGTACGGTACGGTACGGAATACGGTACGGTCGTCCAAGTATAACATCGAGTATCGTGTACTAACGGAGGAATGAAGCGCTGAATTGTTGTGTGCGCTTTCAGGTAGAAAAGTGCATAGCGGCGACTTCTAATGCAAGGGACCTGTTGGTTAGCTAGCTACGATAACCTGAAGTGAGCAGTTGTAGGAAATACCTACCCGCACGCAAAGAGATTTTGAAATACGACGCTTGTTGGGAACCAATGACCGCTAGTCCGAAAGTAACGATAATGGGGAGGGGGACTAAAAATTCTTTACCCCAGGTGTTCCACAAACAGCGTGGTTGCTTTACTCGCAGAATATTCGATTACACGTACGAGGCACCTATTGCCGCTAACTATTTACGACTATTTAGGCTGAAAAGTGCAGCGCAGGTGCCATGCTACGTGTAGGTGTAAACATGTTTTCTAGCGGATGTGAGCACTACCCCTAAGCCCACGCCGTCTGCTTTGGAGAGCGGCATAGTTCTCATAACGTCGCTTTGGTCTAGCACTTGCATCCGGCCTTTAAACGCAGGCTGACAACCATTCTCTAAGATGCTGCTTCTACTTGCCATCACCGTTTTGATCGACGCCTTCCTCCTACTTGCGGCATCCGAGAAGCCGGACGCCTGCCTTTCCTACGTCGCGGAAATTGATCCGCTGACGGACATGGTGCGAACGCTACCTCGTTTTGAACAGAATGAATACATTCGGTGCAAAAACACGACAGAATTTTGCCTCCTTGGCCACAGGTACAACCTCAGGAGTAATGCTTCGGTGCGCGAGGGCAGCGTCTTTCGCGGCAACAACTTGAACGGTGAGTTCTTCGAGACAGAGAGACACAACAACGCAGTGTAGGGCATCGTGAATGCAAGTATAGGGAGCTTACTTGCATAACTCAAAATAAAGCCACTTGTAAACATCCAACGCCTTGTAGAAATCAAAGAGCTCTATTTCTGGTGGTGCTACGAGGATGATCCTCTTATCGACTATCTCTTCGATTACACGCGTCCGCATTGCAAGGTCATTCGGCGCTCTCGCGTAGCGACCTTCTACTACATGACTTTAGGACATGGCCTCCTACAACAAGAGCTTTGGCGACTTCAACGTGAGCTTCCAATGTCTGAAGATCTACCAGTACACTGGAACAGCCAATTTCACAACGGCTTGAAAGCTTAGCTAGCGTTGACGATCCGAAGGCCGATGAAAATTTCGCACACTCGCTTTTTGACTACGTCCACGCGTACGCTACGCTGCCGTTTCTCGTGTTCCACGTCAGCCTCATTGTGTGCTTATGCAGAGCAGGTCGACGAGACCCTACCTACCGGGAGGGCTTCTTCATCCTTTTCATCACACTCTCTGTGGTTGACGCGGTCGTTGTTGTGCACGTAAGTCGTTTGCGTTTTTTTTCTTTTGTCTTAATGCATCAGAAAAAAAAGAGAAAAACTGGAGTTCGCGCTCATATCTGGAACTGCGTGCTCTGTTCCTTAACAGACTTTGTTTCAGAACTAAACAATCCCCTTCTATATTTAGGACAACTTGTTCGCCTACTGTCCTCCATTTTACGACATGACCGTCGACCACGGTGACCCGTTAGGACCGCCTCATACGATTCCGGGCCTAGACCTCAGCATCTTCGTCAGCTGCTACTGCTACATGTACCAGCCACTGGCACATGTCGTCATCGCAGCGAATCGTTTCAACGCGTTTCGCTCTCCGAACGAATATCAGTGGAACTGGAGTGACTGTTCGCTAAAGCTGATTATGGTCATTTTGTTCGCCGTTCCTCTGTTGCTGGTCGGCACTGCCCTTCCGCTATATTACGCGCGGGATCCGTTGGAGAAGCACAAACTGGTTTACATCGTAAGCTGCAAGGGAGAGATTGCCAGATCACTCATAGGACTCCTGGGACATGCAGTCGGCTGCACTTAGCTCTCTCCGGATAAGAGACACGCCGAGAGGCCTCGCCATCGACGTGTTCCATCCCTCCCCCATATTCCTACGGTATTGCCAAATTCTCTGCACGACGTTTAACAGGAAGCGTTCTAAGTCGAAAGACGCAAAGGTTACGACCGCACGCTTGTCGATTGGGAGGGGGGGGGGCAGGCGGGGGAGTGGGTACCGCACAGCGCACGAACAAGTCGTATGTAGCTAGCACAAGTCTTAATGCGCTAAGCCGATTCTCAGTGAAACTCAGCCGCTACACAGAATATTTGTTTTTGCATTTAGCTGCTTCACGTCTACCGTTCGTTCTTGCTGATCGTCGGCGCAATCACAGGCTTTGTTCTGACGTCCTATGCTGTTGCGTACATTAAGCGCTGGGCGTCGAGATAATACTCTCAAGTCGACAGCCACGAAGCTCGGCTGCTTGGTAGGCAGGCTCTTGACAAATGGACTAGGCAGAATTCGATTCTATGCGGGTACGATGATCGTCCTTTTAGAAAATACGGCGTTCAGCTGTGACGAGGTCTATCTTATTTGTCAGGAACTGAAAGATTCATGAAGATACTTCGGTAGTTCACTAGGATTTTACAATGTTCAAACCTAATCTGGCAAATTACATGGAGCTTAGGCGACAGGTTGTTCAAAGGCAGTGGTATCGAAACCCGAATCCAAACTTGCACCGAAGTCCCGAATCCGAATCTGAACGTTGTTCCCAGCCCTGGCCAGATGTTAACGAAAAATTCATCACAACCCTGCCAAATGTCATTGGCGTAGTTAGTAGAGTTCGGCGCCCAAACCAATGTACGGGCCAAACCCGTACCCGTATAATACGGCACGGCAACACTGCACGGCTTCGAAAAAACCCGTATTATACGGGCCAAGCCGTACTACGGGCCGTGTTTTATGCCGTGTTAGTGCATACGGCTTGTCAGTTTTTTACCCCACCACGGGTACGGGGTACGGCACGGGTGGGGTCACCACGGGTACGGGTTTGGGCACGGGGTCCCAGCGCCGATCTCCAGTAGTTAGTAAGGCGGACAAACGTCAGTTCGCTGAAACCTAAGCCGATCCATGGCCACGGAAAGTAGACACGAAGCCACAACATTCTCATTTTACAGCTTACTCAGCGCTGATGCTCGGCATCCAGCTGTGGGTGGGCTTCTGGTGCGGCGTAGAGTTCCTCCTAACGGATGAGAACAACCTTGGTGCGTACTTCTCAACGCATTGGCGACCGTTCAGGTACACTGCGACGCTGACGTTCGCCACCAGAGCGTACTCTCTCGCGGGCTCGGTGTTTCTCGTTTTTATGAGGTTTGTCTTTACGTTGGAAGAATACAATAAAATGTGCGCGTTTAGCGCCCACGTGCGCAAGACGTTCCTTCAGTTCTACGGCCTCAAACGCCCTGTAGTGTCCCCAGCGCAGAGCAGGCAGCTGGTTGGCAGACGTCACACGCTTCCGGCCCGGTTTTCCCGCACGTAGCGAGATCAAACAAGTGTGAGAACTGAATTAACCATGAACAAATGTTAATGAGTAATAAAAAATTGTTGTTTTTACCCTCTTCAAGAGCCTCCACTAGCGGTTGACAGAACAGCACGAGAGTAAGCGGGAAACGAGAAACTGGTTGAGAAAAGTCGAACGTCGTTCTCTGCGGGGGAACGGCAGTGTTAAACTCTCGAGCCCTCTGGTCAGATACGAAAATTATGAGTTTATTGGGGTCTAGCACTTAGTCGAGTTTTCTGTCTCGTAGACATGCAGTATACTCCTTCGCCTAATGCGACTTCTGGTCTAATATCCCACTCCCCTCCAGAAGGCAAAAAGCATAACTGCATCTCTCAGGGGAAAAAGCGCCACGCAGACGACTCGATTAACTTGTCTTCTTATGTAATTTATTCGCACTTACTGACGACGTTACAACGAGCAAGGGGGGGTAACGCAGCGTAGTGGTATAGAAGATATCTGGGTTGTATAGTTGTGTTTTGGATCTTGGGACGGTATTATTAAAACGGTTGCGGGCAAGTACTGTTCTGCGGGAAGCATCCCCACGTTTTGCAGCATTTCCATCCGCTGGGACAGCAGCTGGCGAATCCATTTCCAGTACGGCAACATTCCTGTCCTTGAAGGCAACAGCTGCGGAATTGCCCTGCGTCGTTCGTACAGCAGGGCATATTCGGCGGGCAGCGGAAGGCTTTTTCGCTGCCACAAGGAGTCCACTCTTGTGCGCACGTAAGAGCCTAAAGAACACGTAGAACAGAGTTGCAATCGTAGATAATTTCGCATGACGTGCTAAGTGCCGAAAATTGGGCTTCATCGGCTAGCAAAGTTGCGCCTATGGGGCTGTCCAGAAAATATGTAACGGTTGTAGAGCCCTCCCCCCCCCCTCTTCGCCCCTATAACGCTGTGTGGCGCTCGGGTCTGACACCCGCTTTCCCTGTATCAGTCCCACTTAAAATTCACGATTTTGCCTTAGTATAAAATTTACTCATGATACTGGCTTTTTCTAACGCTTTTAGCTACACTGAAAATCTAGGAGAGCTAAAAAAGGCCCCGCTGGCGGCACCAATGAGATTTTTGTCGAAAATTTGATAAATATAGTGAAATTTTCGTCCGTCGGCACCAAGCGGCGGGCCAGTTTATCTAGTGCTTAGTGTTACGTAACGCCTAGCCCAGACCCCCCTGTAACACCATGTAACACGGCTCAAAAACCTCCCCTGTAACCGTTACATATTTTCTGAACGCTTCCTATCCGCTGCATTCACTCAGACGGAACGTTGCATGTCGCGTGCTAGTGGAGAAGTTCTGTCGGAGAAGGGTGGCGGGTCGGTCTGTCTGTTTTAGCTCGCATCAGTGTGAAGCCCCCCCCCCATGCCAGTCTGGAAGTGCAATAGACATCTCGCCCTCCCCGGAACGGTCCTTGAAGTATAGACATTCCGCTAACGCAAGGGACTTACCGCGAAGGCCAAAATGGCAATGATCGCTTTCATTCTTACAATCCGTCGACGCATAAAGCGCAGGCGAACACTCCTTTTAAAGCCGACCTTCGCAAACGATGAGCAAGATTTGTACGTGAAGTTTGCTCATGACACGTTGCCGTAAAGGTAAACTAGCGCTATAGAAATAAACATCTATTGAGGCCAACAAAAGACCTGTTTGTGCTCTCGCAACCCAAAACAGAGTTTGCCTCCGTTTTGTAAAGACAACTTAAACCAGACGCCGAAAGGCATCGCTAGCGATTCTAAGAAAAATTTACCTTAGAATATTCATCCTTATTGGCAATAACAAAGCTGTCAGCCGCATAAAACCCTCACGATACAGGTTCGATCGCCTTCACCAGTCTTGGCAAAGGATGATATTCATGATATAGACTTATGTAAAACCATTTTTGATGCAGGGTTGACAAAAATTTCCTTCTATGCGATAGAGTCCATACCGCACGCTATGGCATACAAGCATTTGTCAAGAAATTTCCTCTTTACCCGCTATGCGTGTGCTTGCATAGCGCTTGCTATCGCATGGAACGAGGAGTCGGGTTTCGGCAATTTGACGTCAACCTTTTTTCTGGCCCGTCGATTAGGCCGAAACTTTCCACTTCTATATAACTTTAGAAGGCCTATCGAACGATACGAAAAATTGGGTTTACAATTTTTCATCCCTTGCCTTGCGCCGTTCCGTTATCCCAAAACGTCAATGGATCAAAGTACCCCCCCCCCCCTCCCTCCCCGCCGTACCCGCCGTACGGCACCATTTCGATTCAGGAGCCCTCAATCGCCAACTTCCACCTGACACCCTGGGAATAGAGCCTGCTGTGCGTAAACACTGTTTACTAGCTGTTTGTGCCCGGCATTGCGTAGAAACATTAGGCGAAAACAAGTTGGCAGGCCGCGACGGGAGCCGTCCAACTGGGCTGCATCATTTCGTTGGCATATCGACCGTACTGAACGTAGAAGCCGCCGAACGGTGCCACAATGGGGTTGACGTTCATGTAGCAGTGGCCGTAGAAGTCGCCCAGTGCGACGCTTGCATATCGTTCCGCGAAACCGTAGTTCGAGAAGTCCAGCTTACTGCCGTCGGTCCACGAAAACGTATCGCGGCATCCGAGACGTGCAAATACCGGCTCATGGCAGTCCAGCATCTCTCCTGTGCACCTCGATTCAACCATCGAAGAGTGTTTTGCTGGGCAAGTTCTACGCAAGACAACGTAGTTAATGTGTGCGATATCGTTGGGCGTTAAGTATCAAATTTACTATGGGCTAAGAAGCAACCCGAATTTTTTATGGCCGGTACCTAGACCACCGGTTACTGATACCCAGACCTCCAAGCACCGGTTCCTGTTTCAGGGCAGTTATCTACCCTCCTCTTTCGAGGAAAAAGGGTTCTGCCTGGTAAGTAGACTCCTTTGTCAGCGCAGGTTCGGTCGCCAAAAAGGATGCTCTAGTGAGAGTCGCTAACAGAATCACGTCACCGTTAGTACGTTCTGATTATCATCCGGAGCACGATCAAATTCATGTGTCTGTTTCATGCACTGGCGATGCACACAAACACTACAGTTCTTTTGGGGTTGCGAAAATTCGGCCCTTGATGTCTAGCTAGTGGCATCGCGGAAAACGAAGAACTTACTCGCGACGAAGTCATTTTCCGCCGAGCTATGGATCGAGACAGGCTCTCCTCCGACGGCCTTGCAACCATCTTCCGCGTCATATCCTTTGGCGTAATCGATGACCTAAAATACGTGGTACTGTACCTTACGGGAAAAACCCCGTAAGGTACCTTAGTGCACCAGGGGTGGGGATTCGGATTCGGAAAGTCGGAAAATCGGTCGTTTTGCTTCGGATTCGAAATATGATTCGGTTTTCGAAAATCGGACCGATTTTCCGAATGTTTTGGTGTAAACTAAGAATGAATATATAGGTGCAAATTGAGTGGGCATTAGCCATTTTTGCTTTTTTTGGTCTTTGTGTTTAGTTTTCTTTTAGGCCGATTCTCTCACGTGTACAACGGACATTTGATCTTCGAAGACTCAAAAGAAGAGCATCCTCTCGCTGAGTCGGAAAGTCGGAAAATCGGTCGTTTTGCTTCGGTTCGGATTCGGGTCAGAATTTGGGGGTAGATTCGGATTCGGATTCGGATTCGATTTTATTTTAGGCAGTCCCCAGCCCTGTATTGCACTAGCTACGGTCCGTACGGACTCCCTCACCCCGAACCGTATTCCGTTCCCTACCGAATCAGTACACTTGTCCGTTCTGTAGAGGACGGCACGGAAACGGAGCGGCGCCAAAACGTCCGTCTTCCGTGCTGTCTCCGATATAACGGCACAAAACAGCGTCATGCTACGAGAGTCCAGTACTAATACGGAACGACATTCGGCCCCGTTTTAAAACTCCTACCGTGCCATATCAGTGAAAAAGGCATGGAGATCGGAACAGTAAACGGAACGGTACATGGCTGCCGAAGTCTAGGCTACCTCAAATCCCATGAAAATTGTTCAGGGTAAATTTCGAACCCAGCACAAACCTGCGGTAAAGAACCGAACAAATGTTCTAGTAGTGCAAACATTGTGCGCTCTAGTTTCCAGCACTGTGTAAAGCGGTCCCGAAGTTACGACACTGCCCAACTTTTAGCACATGAGAATGAAGATATCACAGCTGACATACCTTGTTACACTTGGGAATACCGTCAGTGGTGCGACTGCCCGCGTACGTGGACCACCCTTCAGGGCATCGCAGTCCTGTGAAAATGCATTTTCCGGCTACCACGGCCAGGCAACACATGAAGACGAACTCAGAGCAAACTAGTCGCATGGTCGATGTCCGTCGCAGTCGGTTCGTACGAAAACGAGCCATTCGACGCCGCTCCAGACACTTCAAATTATTCATGAAACAGCTTTTCCTGTTTCCTGACTGTTGCCCTAAGCTAAGTCGTCATCATAAATGCTTATCGGAGGCGTCGGCTTAGCACGTTTAATCCTAGTCAGCGCATTCGAGTCCCACCTGTGAATTAAAAGCGGCTTAACCCAGCGCTTGAAAAGAACTAATATGATAACGCATCGATTGATCCTAACAGTTTTGATGAGTGTGCTGTCTCCATGATGCGAACCTGTTGTCTTCGTCCGGTTAACTTGCTGTTTGTCTTGTATTATGCCCGTCCGTGTGCCAAGATTTTCATAAGCGGAACCAGTGGAAATACGACTTCTTCTCGTCTATCCGCGTTTTGCTTCAGTGAAGAGCTCACCGTAGAACTTCGTCAACGGTTCATCCCGGCCAATGACAGCCGGAATTTGCTCGTGAAATCGGATGCAACGGTTTTTGCCCACAAATTCACAGTTGCCTAAAACTGTCGCATATTTCTGCGAGGAAGCAGCTTGTTGCAAGCGAAAGAAGGAAAAGCGAGAATAAGACAACCGCGATCGTGGGCCCGGCGGCTTGATGGAAGAAAATCAGCGTCCAGGAAATGATCACCAGTGGATTTATGTGAGTGTTCAAACCCCGCGCTCAGCCAGCCACCGCGGGAACCCAAACCTTTTACAGAAGCTGTGGGTGCGAACAGCTTTTCGGACAGAAACGTCGGCAAGTCCATGTATTCCGGCTTTCAGACGATACACTGCGAACTTTTTTCGAAGATTCTCATTCGCGCCAAGGACTTGACGAGGACCGGTAAATGAACGTAAAACGATGGCTCGCGTTTCGCACGGAACTGGCGGAAGAACAAAATACCACTGTCGGGGCCGTCAACATTATTGCGTAGTGCGTAGACTATGCATGTTTGAAGCAAAATGTAACGGTGTCTAGTAGATGTGTACGCTGAACTAGACGTGCCAAAAATCTTGAATCAGGCTGTAGCACCCACGCCGGAAACGGATAACCTAATTGTACGGTTCCAGAGGTCCTATGAGAGGATAACGGCCTTCACCAAGCCAACGAACATGAAGTACAGCTGGTTACTTGAAGTTCTTCTAGCTCCAGTGCAACGCTAATCTCCACATTGCTGATCGCGGTATTTCTGAAGCAGAAAAACGCACGAGTCACTTGCTCTTCTCTGCCTGCCACCACCGTTGCTTTCTATGTTCTTTCTTTGCGGTCAAAACCGCTATGAACGGCTTTTTAGTCTCCTTAGAATCTGAACTAGCGACCTTTCAATCGTACATCCGGAGTCATCCAACGAAGGCTACCACCGTCATTGTGGACAGGTAGGCACAGGCAAAACTGACGGACATCCGGATACAATCTCCCATAGGTGTCTGGCAGCGATATGACAGCAGTCAGCCTGGTCTCGAGGGAGTTCAGAACATGATCACGTCATTTACGCATTCCGCCGGCCGGATACGGCTCGGCTTCGCACGGCTTTTTCCAACCACTTACCGCAGAAATCGCAAGGGCTCCAACGCTTGAGCATGACGAATTTATAGATATAAACGAATCAGAAAAAAACAGAATGGCTATGAAGGTGTAAGTTGACATATGACAACCCGTTCAGGCTTTGAAAAATCACCATCCATAAGTGCTTTGGTTGTTGTTTTGTCGGCCGACGTTGTCGGGCCGTCGGCGGGGTTTCGTATCGTCGGTTTCTGGGAAGCGTCCGGCAGCGACACTCAAAGGCCGACGTCGTCACTGGTGTCGACCTTTGAGGAGCCGCCCTTATCCTACCAGAATCCGCTATGCTAGCAAGTTACCTGCTGTAGATCGGCCCTGCTTAGAGAACGCGATGGACACTACCCGTGCTGTGAAGGCGTGATTTGCTGAAAAAAACCGATGTTTCGGTATCGCGGCCTCTGCAATCAAATGTAGATGCACCGGCGGAAGCGTCAGTTTCGTGGTCTCTGCCGCGGCTCGGGCGCGTGTTATGCGGAACCTGCATGCTGTGAAGCCGTACCGTGGTCACGGCAAAACGGCCCACATGCATGGCCTCTACTCTTAGAGATCACAATTCCGGGTCAGCAAATATTACGCAACGAGAAGCCGCAGATCAAATTCCACAACGTCGCAAATTTCTTCCGGTTTTGCTGGTGTCGCCTGCTGTGCTACTTTGTGTTGTCTACGGGTGCGCAGCGCCCGGCAGCGGGACTACACTTTGCGATCACATTTTAGTATGCGACTGCTCTCCTCGAAGCACACATGCTAGCTTATCGTCCGCCTCGTTGAATGCAGGAGTGCAGTGCCTATGCATTAGAATGCCTCAAATAATTCTGGAATTTTTTTCCGTTCTCCGGAAAATTTTTGAGCCCTAGCGTATAGCACTGCCCATCGTGACCTTGCCTGTCCAACCGGTCGACTCGACACACTCAGCTTGTTCCAATTCGAAAGCGCGTAGGCTTATGCGGACTTGCCCAAGCTGAAGAGCAACCCTGTGCGGGGGGCGAGACCTTCGACCCCCGGCCCCGCGGGGCCTTGAGGGTCGGCCCCGGGCCCGGCCCCCACTTCTAAAAAATCAAGCCCACATGTTGCTTAGGCAGACGAAGGTAGCAATATTTGAAATTTTTCGGGTAATAGCGCATTTAATAAGCTAACACGTGTGTCAGATAAGCTTAAAAGTGCATTATTTGTAAGCATTAGACGAATTTTAATGAATAACTTATTAATTTTTGGTAAATTTAGCACTTATTTTTGGGCAAATTTTTTTCGCGGGGGGGGGGCTCAGGGCCCAGGGCCGGACCCCAAGCCCCGGCACCCCGCATAGGGCTGCTGCAGAGCCAAGCTGCTGCACAATTTATCGTTCTTTGCGCTTACGTGCACCACGCGATAACAATCCACTGACGAAAAAAATATCAGCGCGCTTCTCCTTCTTCGTCTTGCCTCCGCGCTGGCTCAAACTATGGAGGCAAAGGTGCTCGCATAATTTCGGCATGTGCGCGTTTGTTTACGGGATATGTAAATACCATGTGGTTTACGCACTGCACAAAGCGAAAGTTGGACTCAGCTCATTTGAAAGTCATTGTGAATCCCGATGTGATCCGCGTAAAGCTATCACTCGCATTGCTATGACTAAACGAGAAATGCGAAACTTTTGAACGGTCTTGCCTAGCACTCTGGGTGGATTAATCCGTGCACCAGGGCTGGGCATTTTCAAACCGAACCCGAGACTGGCCTAAAAATTAAGCCGAGACCGACAGCACCAAAATGGTCCGAAATTCTCGGAAAAAGAACCGAGACCGAGGCCGAGATTTAACAATTTTTGTTGGTACTTTTTAGGCGCGGGTAGGGCAGTAGCGGTGTAAAATGCTTGTTAGACCTCTAATAGTTAAGTGGCCATAACTTCTAGCCTCGCAGAAGGCGAACTAATCAAATTTTCGTTTAAAAAATTACACGTCTTTGCGCAATTTTCGCTGGGCGCCGCCTAGCGGCGCGATCTCTAAGTCTGTCTAGTCTCGGTTTTTTTTCAACCGGGACCGAGACCACCAAAATGGTCCGAGACTCTCTGAAAGCCGAGACTGAGACCGAGGCCGGGTCCCAGTCCTGCTACATACACACCAAAAAAATGGCTAAGCTAAGACAAAATTCTGCCGTTTTTCCCTCTGCAGTTCCGGCTTCAGTTTCAGTTATGTTTCTGGGGTGCCTTTTACATCATTATCGTCGATTCGTGTCAGCTACGGTTTTTGTGGACCATGGACCAAAATGTCATTCGGCCATTTGCATTCCTCTCCAACCGTGCAACTGTTGAATGCGCTCGACACGTATTCCATGCCAGGGCTGGGACCGAGCCTCGGTCTCGGAAAACCGAGAGTCTCGGACATTTTGGAGGTCACGGTCGAAAAAACCGACACTAAACCGAGACTTTGAGATGGTGCCGCTAGGCGCCATCCAGCGAAAAATTTTCAATACAATGAACATTTTTCACAAAATTTGGTTGGCGTCGCCTGCGGTGAGCCTTATCTTTACGCTACCTTACTAAGTCGTGGTCAAGCATGAATTTCTACGGCTACCGCCCCTACCCCTGCCTAGTACGTGCAAAAATACTTGTTGAAGTCTCGATCTCCGTCTCGGAAAACCGAGAGTCTCGGGCATTTTGGTGGTCTCGGTCGCGGTTTGAATTTTGCAAATGCCCCGCCTTGTTCCGTGCCTTGGATTCGCTGGTCCCTAGCTGCGGAAAGCAAACACTGACAAGACTACGCCCTACTTGCGGGTTTCCCTGCTGGACTACGCTTATGAATAACACACCAAAGAACGCGCGATGTAATACTGAAACGCCTGCTAGTTTTAATTCAAACCACCTATAGGAGGCACTAGGAGTGCATCAAAGGTGCAGCTCGTAGCAGTTTCCCCGGTGTTTGTGTTTTGCTTCTTCTATGAACCATATTTCGAAATTAGGGATTACAGTCTAAGCAAAATTAGGTGGTATAATTGGGAAAGTTAAAACGAGGGCTTAGCTGTTTGTCTCACAGTGCACATCCACTTCTCCTGAACTCTTTCCTAGACCTCAAACCTGCCAGACCTTGAGCTTTTTTCCTGACGTGTTGGCTACATTTCGGCGTGAAATGTCACCTGGAATGCTTCGACTAGTTCTGCTGATAAGCGCGAACTTGGAATGCCCGCTCAAGCCTAGTATAGTATAGGTCTAGTATAGGGTCTGCTTTAACCGATCGACTACAATGTCGCAGTGAATTAAATACCAGCACAGAATAACGACGCTACCGAGTTTAGCAATTCGACCCTTCAAGCCGACGGCTCTCCTGAAAATGGCCGCCTTGTGCGTCATCATCTGCGCTGCTATGCTGGCCTTGTTTGCGTCCACTAGCAGTTCGTTCGTTCACCGGAAGCAGCTAACGAAACCACCGGTATCCAAGCCAAGCTACGATGCTCCACTGACTTAACCACCGTGAAGGGGCTGAACATTATTCTCCTACATTCGATGTATGGTCCCGTGGAACACGTAAGTGGGGACACGCCTAAGAGGCCTCCTAATGTAATCTTTCTGGGAACTGTTGGAAATCAGTGGGGATTCCTTTGGTTTAGCTAATGAAGTCGATATCGTCGAGCCTAAGTCGATTGACCTTGGACACGAACAATGGCACGTGTTTCGGAGTCGGCGCTATTGCTGGGCTCCTCGATGGCGCCTTCGAGAACTGCACCGTCGAAGCCAGCATCCAAAAGAAGCTGTACGAGGCAACGGAATTCAATCCCGATGCCCTTCTTCAGGAAGACGTTGCCGAGTCAGCACATATACGTCCAAGGGCGTGGCGAGACCGGCCTGGGAGGGGGGATGGTAAGGGGGGACCCTTACCATTTTTTTCCCCGTAAGGGGGGACCCGAAAAATTGCCTTGGTCCCCCCTTTGGTACTTTTTGACAAGTCAAATTTTTGCCCGTTTATGGTGTTAAAAAGCGTTTTTAAGCATA